>JANJGN010001113.1:0-192523 GCA_026770705.1 Isurus oxyrinchus
TGTTTTTCAATGTTGAGGTTGTTGTTGTTTTTCAATGTTGAGGTTGTTGTTGAATTTGTTGGTGTTTTTCAATGTTGAGTTTGTTGTTGTTTTTCAATGTTGAGGTTGTTGAATTTGTTGGTGTTTTTCAATGTTGAGGTTGTTGTTGTTTTTCAATGTTGAGGTTGTTGTTGAATTTGTTGGTGTTATTCAATGTTGAGGTTGTTGTTGTTTTTCAATGTTGAGGTTGTTGTTGAATTTGTTGGTGTTTTTCAATGTTGAGGTTGTTGTTGAATTTGTTGGTGTTTCTCAATGTTGAGGTTGTTGTTGTTTTTCAATGTTGAGGTTGTTGTTGAATTTGTTGGTGCTTTTCAATGTTGAGGTTGTTGTTGAATTTGTTGGTGTTTTTCAATGTTGAGGTTGTTTTTGTTTTTCAATGTTGAGGTTGTTGCTGAATTTGTTGGTGTTTTTGAATGTTGAGTTCGTTGTTGAATTTGTTGGTGTTTTTCAATGTTGAGGTTGTTGTTGAATTTGTTGGTATTTTTCAATGTTGAGGTTGTTGTTGAATTTGCTGGTGTTTTTCAATGTTGAGGTTCTTGCTGTTTTTCAATGTTGAGGTTGTTGTTCAATTTGTTGGTGTTTTTCAATGTTGAGATTGTTGTTGTTTTTCAATGTTGAGGTTGTTGTTGAATTTGTTGGTGTTTTTAAATGTTGAGGTTGTTGTTGAATTTGTTGGTGTTTTTCAATGTTGAGGTTGTTGTTGTTTTTCAATGTTGAGGTTATTGTTGAATTTGTTGGTGTTTTTCAATGTTGAGGTTGTTGTTGTTTTTCAATGTTGAGGTTGTTGTTGAATTTGTTGGTGTTTTTCAATGTTGAGTTTGTTGTTGTTTTTCAATGTTGAGGTTGTTGTTGAATTTGTTGGTGTTTTTCAATGTTGAGGTTGTTGTTGTTTTTCAATGTTGAGGTTGTTGTTGAATTTGTTGGTGTTATTCAATGTTGAGGTTGTTGTTGTTTTTCAATGTTGAGGTTGTTGTTGAATTTGTTGGTGTTTTTCAATGTTGAGGTTGTTGTTGAATTTGTTGGTGTTTCTCAATGTTGAGGTTGTTGTTGTTTTTCAATGTTGAGGTTGTTCTTGAATTTGTTGGTGCTTTTCAATGTTGAGGTTGTTGTTGAACTTGTTGGTGTTTTTCAATGTTGAGGTTGTTGTTGTTTTTCAATGTTGAGGTTGTTGTTGAATTTGTTGGTGTTTTTCAATGTTGAGTTTGTTGTTGAATTTGTTGGTGTTTTTCAATGTTGAGGTTGTTGTTGAATTTGTTGGTATTTTTCAATGTTGAGGTTGTTGTTGAATTTGTTGGTATTTTTCAATGTTGAGGCTGTTGCTGTTTTTCAATGTTGAGGTTGTTGTTCAATTTGTTGGTGTTTTTCAATGTTGAGATTGTTGTTGTTTTTCAATGTTGAGGTTGTTGTTGAATTTGTTGGTGTTTTCAAATGTTGAGGTTGTTGTTGAATTTGTTGGTATTTTTCAATGTTGAGGTTGTTGTTGTTTTTCAATGTTGAGGTTATTGTTGAATTTGTTGGTGTTTTTCAATGTTGAGGTTGTTGTTGTTTTTCAATGTTGAGGTTGTTGTTGAATTTGTTGGTGTTTTTCAATGTTGAGATTGTTGTTGTTTTTCAATGTTGAGGTTGTTGTTGAATTTGTTGGTGTTTTTAAATGTTGAGGTTGTTGTTGAATTTGTTGGTATTTTTCAATGTTGAGGTTGTTGTTGTTTTTCAATGTTGAGGTTGTTGTTGAATTTGTTGGTATTTTTCAATGTTGAGGTTGTTGTTGAATTTGTTGGTGTTTTTCAATGTTGAGGTTGTTGCTGTTTTTCAATGTTGAGGTTGTTGTTCATTTTGTTGGTGTTTTTCAATGTTGAGATTGTTGTTGTTTTTCAATGTTGAGGTTGTTGTTGAATTTGTTGGTGTTTTTAAATGTTGAGGTTGTTGTTGAATTTGTTGGTATTTTTCGATGTTGAGGTTGTTGTTGTTTTTCAATGTTGAGGTTGTTGTTGAATTTGTTGGTGTTTTTCAATTTTAAGGTTGTTGTTGTTTTTCAATGTTGAGACTGTTGTTGTTTTTCAATGTTGAGGTTGTTGTTGAATTTGTTGTTGTTTTTAAATGTTGAGGTTGTTGTTGAATTTGTTGGTGTTTTTCAATGTTGAGGTTGTTGTTGTTTTTCAATGTTGAGGTTATTGTTGAATTTGTTGGTGTTTTTCAATGTTGAGGTTGTTGTTGTTTTTCAATGTTGAGGTTGTTGTTGAATTTGTTGGTGTTTTTCAATGTTGAGTTTGTTGTTGTTTTTCAATGTTGAGGTTGTTGTTGAATTTGTTGGTGTTTTTCAATGTTGAGGTTGTTGTTGTTTTTCAATGTTGAGGTTGTTGTTGAATTTGTTGGTGTTATTCAATGTTGAGGTTGTTGTTGTTTTTCAATGTTGAGGTTGTTGTTGAATTTGTTGGTGTTTTTCAATGTTGAGGTTGTTGTTGAATTTGTTGGTGTTTTTCAATGTTGAGGTTGTTGTTGTTTTTCAATGTTGAGGTTGTTGTTGAATTTGTTGGTACTTCTCAATGTTGAGGTTGTTGTTGAATTTGTTGGTGTTTTTCAATGTTGAGGTTGTTGTTGTTTTTCAATGTTGAGGTTGTTGTTGAATTTGTTGGTGTTTTTCAATGTTGAGTTTGTTGTTGAATTTGTTGGTGTTTTTCAATGTTGAGGTTGTTGTTGAATTTGTTGGTATTTTTCAATGTTGAGGTTGTTGTTGAATTTGTTGGTGTTTTTCAATGTTGAGGTTGTTGCTGTTTTTCAATGTTGAGGTTGTTGTTCAATTTGTTGGTGTTTTTCAATGTTGAGATTGTTGTTGTTTTTCAATGTTGAGGTTGTTGTTGAATTTGTTGGTGTTTTTAAATGTTGAGGTTGTTGTTGAAATTGTTGGTATTTTTCAATGTTGAGGTTGTTGTTGTTTTTCAATGTTGAGGTTATTGTTGAATTTGTTGGTGTTTTTCAATGTTGAGGTTGTTGTTGTTCTTCAATGTTGAGGTAGTTGTTGAATTTCTTGGTGTTTTTCAATGTCGGGGTTGTTTTTTTTCAATGTTGAGGTTGTTGTTGAATTTGTTGGCGTTTTTAAATGTTGAGGCTGTTGTTGAATTTGTTGGTGTTTTCAATGTTGAGGTTGTTGTTGAATTTGCTGGTGTTTTTAAATGTTGAGGTTGTTGTTGAATTTGCTGGTGTTTTGCAATGTTGAGGTTGTTGTTGTTTTTCAATGTTGAGGTTGTTGTTGAATTTGTTGGTGTTTTTCAATGTTGAGGTTGTTGTTGTTTTTCAATGTTGAGGTTGTTGTTGTATTTGTTGGGGTTTTTCAATTTCGAGGTTGTTGTTGAATTTGTTGGTGTTTTTCAATGTTGAAGCTGTTGTTGAATTTGTTGGTGTTTTTCAATGTTGAGGTTGTTGTTGTTTTTCAATGTTGAGGTTGTTGTTGTTTTTCAATGCTGAGGTTCTTGTTGAATTTGTTGGTGTGTTTCAATGTTGAGGTTGTTGTTGAATTTGTTGGTGTTTTTCAATGTTGAGGTTGTTGTTGTTTTTCAATGTTGAGGTTGTTGTTGAATTTGTTGGTGTTTTTCAATGTTGAGGTTGTTGTTGTTTTTCAATGTTGAGGTTGTTGTTGAATTTGTTGGTGTTTTTCAATGTCGGGGTTGTTGTTGAATTTGTTGGTGTTTTTCAATGTTGAATTTTTTGTTGAATTTGTTGGTGTTTTTCAATGTTGAGGTTGTTGTTTTTCAATGTTGAGGTTGTTGTTGAATTTGTTGGCGTTTTTAAATGTTGAGGTTGTTGTTGAATTTGTTGGTGTTTTCAATGTTGAAGTTGTTGTTGAATTTGCTGGTGTTTTTAAATGTTGAGGTTGTTGTTGAATTTGCTGGTGTTTTGCAATGTTGAGGTTGTTGTTGTTTTTCAATGTTGAGGTTGTTGTTGAATTTGTTGGTGTTTTTCAATGTTGAGGTTGTTGTTGTTTTTCAATGTTGAGGTTGTTGTTGTATTTGTTGGGGATTTTCAATTTCGAGGTTGTTGTTGAATTTGTTGGTGTTTTTCAATGTTGAAGTTGTTGTTGAATTTGTTGGTGTTTTTCAATGTTGAGGTTGTTGTTGTTTTTCAATGTTGAGGTTGGTGTTTTTCAATGCTGAGGTTCTTGTTGAATTTGTTGGTGTGTTTCAATGTTGAGGTTGTTGTTGAATTTGTTGGTGTTTTTCAATGTTGAGGTTGTTGTTGTTTTTCAATGTTGAGGTTGTTGTTGTATTTGTTGGTGTTTTTCAATGTTTAGGTTGTTGTTGTTTTTCAATGTTGAGTTGTTGTTGAATTTGTTGGTGTTTTTCAATGTTGAGGTTGTTGTTGAATTTGTTGGTGATTTTCAATGTTGAGGTTGTTGTTGTTTTTCAATGTTGAGGTTGTTGTTGAATTTGTTCGTGTTTTTCAATGTTGAGTTTGTTGTTGTTTTTCAATGTTGAGGTTGTTGCTGAATTTGTTGGTGTTTTTCAATGTTGAGGTTGTTGTTGTTTTTCAATGTTGAGGTTGTTGTTGAATTTGTTGGTGTTTTTCAATGTTGAGGTTGTTGTTGTTTTTCAATGTTGAGGTTGTTGTTGAATTCGTTGGTGCTTTTCAATGTTGAGGTTGTTGTTGAATTTGTTGGTGTTTTTCAATGTTGAGGTTGTTGTTGTTTTTCAAAGTTGAGGTTGTTGTTGTATTTGTTGGTGTTTTTCAATGTTTAGGTTGTTGTTGTTTTTCAATGTTGAGGTTGTTGTTGAATTTGTTGGTGTTTTTCAATGTTGAGGTTGTTGTTGAATTTGTTGGTGATTTTCAATGTTGAGGTTGTTGTTGTTTTTCAATGTTGAGGTTGTTGTTGAATTTGTTCGTGTTTTTCAATGTTGAGTTTGTTGTTGTTTTTCAATGTTGAGGTTGTTGCTGAATTTGTTGGTGTTTTTCAATGTTGAGGTTGTTGTTGTTTTTCAATGTTGAGGTTGTTGTTGAATTTGTTGGTGTTTTTCAATGTTGAGGTTGTTGTTGTTTTTCAATGTTGAGGTTGTTGTTGAATTCGTTGGTGCTTTTCAATGTTGAGGTTGTTGTTGAATTTGTTGGTGTTTTTCAATGTTGAAGTTGTTGTTGTTTTTCAATGTTGAGGTTGTTGTTGAATTTGTTGGTGTTTTTGAATGTTGAGTTCGTTGTTGAATTTGTTGGCGTTTTTCAATGTTGAGGTTGTTGTTGAATTTGTTTGTATTTTTCAATGTTGAGGTTGTTGTTGAATTTGTTGGTGTTTTTCAATGTTGAGGTTGTTGCTGTTTTTCAATGTTGAGGTTGTTGTTCAATTTGTAGGTGTTTTTCAATGTTGAGATTGTTGTTGTTTTTCAATTTTGAGGTTGTTGTTGAATTTGTTGGTGTTTTTAAATGTTGAGGTTGTTGTTGAATTTGTTGGTGTTTTTCAATGTTGAGGTTGTTGTTGTTTTTCAATGTTGAGGTTATTGTTGAATTTGTTGGTGTTTTTCAATGTTGAGGTTGTTGTTGTTTTTCAATGTTGAGGTTGTTGTTGAATTTGTTGGTGTTTTTCAATGTTGAGTTTGTTGTTGTTTTTCAATGTTGAGGTTGTTGTTGAATTTGTTGGTGTTTTTCAATGTTGAGGTTGTTGTTGTTTTTCAATGTTGAGGTTGTTGTTGAATTTGTTGGTGTTATTCAATGTTGAGGTTGTTGTTGTTTTTCCATGTTGAGGTTGTTTTTGAATTTGTTGGTCTTTTTCAATGTTGAGGTTGTTGTTGAATTTGTTGGTGTTTCTCAATGTTGAGGTTGTTGTTATTTTTCAATGTTGAGGTTGTTGTTGAATTTGTTGGTGCTTTTCAATGTTGAGGTTGTTGTTGAATTTGTTGGTGTTTTTCAATGTTGAGGTTGTTGTTGTTTTTCAATGTTGAAGTTGTTGTGGAATTTGTTGGTGTTTTTGAATGTTGAGTTCGTTGTTGAATTTGTTGGTGTTTTTCAATGTTGAGGTTGTTGTTGAATTTGTTGGTATTTTTCAATGTTGAGGTTGTTGTTCAATTTGTTGGTGTTTTTCAATGTTGAGGTTGTTGCTGTTTTTCAATGTTGAGGTTGTTGTTCAATTTGTTGGTGTTTTTCAATGTTGAGATTGTTGTTGTTTTTCAATGTTGAGGTTGTTGTTGAATTTGTTGGTGTTTTTAAATGTTGAGGTTGTTGTTGAATTTGTTGGTTTTTTTCAATGTTGAGGTTGTTGTTGTTTTTCAATGTTGAGGTTGTTGTTGAATTTGTTGGTGTTATTCAATGTTGAGGTTGTTGTTGTTTTTCAATGTTGAGGTTGTTGTTGAATTTGTTGGTGTTTTTCAATGTTGAGTTTGTTGTTGTTTTTCAATGTTGAGGTTGTTGTTGAATTTGTTGGTGTTTTTCAATGTTGAGTTTGTTGTTGTTTTTCAATGTTGAGGTTGTTGTTGAATTTGTTGGTGTTTTTCAATGTTGAGGTTGTTGTTGTTTTTCAATGTTGAGGTTGTTGTTGAATTTGTTGGTGTTATTCAATGTTGAGGTTGTTGTTGTTTTTCAATGTTGAGGTTGTTGTTGAATTTGTTGGTGTTTTTCAATGTTGAGGTTGTTGTTGAATTTGTTGGTGTTTCTCAATGTTGAGGTTGTTGTTGTTTTTCAATGTTGAGGTTGTTGTTGAATTTGTTGGTGCTTTTCAATGTTGAGGTTGTTGTTGAATTTGTTGGTGTTTTTCAATGTTGAGGTTGTTGCTGTTTTTCAATGTGGAGGTTGTTGTTCAATTTGTTGGTGTTTTTCAATGTTGAGATTGTTGTTGTTTTTCAATGTTGAGGTTGTTGTTGAATTTGTTGGTGTTTTTAAATGTTGAGGTTGTTGTTGAATTTGTTGGTGTTTTTCAATGTTGAGGTTGTTGTTGTTTTTCAATGTTGAGGTTATTGTTGAATTTGTTGGTGTTTTTCAATGTTGAGGTTGTTGTTGTTTTTCAATGTTGAGGTTGTTGTTGAATTTGTTGGTGTTTTTCAATGTTGAGTTTGTTGTTATTTTTCAATGTTGAGGTTGTTGTTGAAATTGTTGGTGTTTTTCAATGTTGAGGTTGTTGTTGTTTTTCAATGTTGAGGTTGTTGTTGAATTTGTTAGTATTTTTCAATGTTGAGGTTGTTGCTGTTTTTCAATGCTGAGGTTGTTGTTCAATTTGTTTTTTTTTAATGTTGAGATTGTTGTTGTTTTTCAATGTTGAGGTTGTTGTTGAATTTGTTGGTGTTTTTAAATGTTGAGGTTGTTGTTGAATTTGTTGGTATTTTTCAATGTTGAGGTTGTTGTTGTTTTTCAATGTTGAGGTTATTGTTGAATTTGTTGGTGTTTTTCAATGTTGAGGTTGTTGTTGTTTTTCAATGTTGAGGTTGTTGTTGAATTTGTTGGTGTTTTTCAATGTTGAGATTGTTGTTGTTTTTCAATGTTGAGGTTGTTGTTCAATTTGTTGGTGTTTTTAAATGTTGAGGTTGTTGTTGAATTTGTTGGTATTTTTCAATGTTGAGGTTGTTGTTGTTTTTCAATGTTGAGGTTGTTGTTGAATTTGTTGGTATTTTTCAATGTTGAGGTTGTTGTTGAATTTGTTGGTGTTTTTCAATGTTGAGGTTGTTGCTGTTTTTCAATGTTGAGGTTGTTGTTGAATTTGTTGGTGTTTTTCAATGTTGAGGTTGTTGTTGTTTTTCAATGTTGAGACTGTTGTTGTTTTTCAATGTTGAGGTTGTTGTTGAATTTGTTGTTGTTTTTAAATGTTGAGGTTGTTGTTGAATTTGTTGGTGTTTTTCAATGTTGAGGTTGTTGTTGTTTTTCAATGTTGAGGTTGTTGTTGAATTTGTTGGTGTTTTTCAATGTTGAGTTTGTTGTTGTTTTTCAATGTTGAGGTTGTTGTTGAATTTGTTGGTGTTTTTCAATGTTGAGGTTGTTGTTGTTTTTCAATGCTGAGGTTGATAATGAATTTGTTGGTGTTTTTCAATGTTGAGGTTGTTGTTGAATTTGTTGGTGTTTTTCAATGTTGAGGTTGTTGTTGTTTTTCAATGTTGAGTTTGTTGTTGAATTTGTTGGTGTTTTTTCAATGTTGAGGTTGTTGTTGTTTTTCAATGTTGAGGTAGTTGTTGAATTTGTTGGTGTTTTTCAATGTCGGGGTTGTTGTTGAATTTGTTGGTGTTTTTCAATGTTGAATTTTTTGTTGAATTTGTTGGTGTTTTTCAATGTTGAGGTTGCTTTTTTCAATGTTGAGGTTGTTGTTGAATTTGTTGGCGTTTTTAAATGTTGAGGTTGTTGTTGAATTTGTTGGTGTTTTCAATGTTGAAGTTGTTGTTGAATTTGCTGGTGTTTTTAAATGTTGAGGTTGTTGTTGAATTTGCTGGTGTTTTGCAATGTTGAGGTTGTTGTTGTTTTTCAATGTTGAGGTTGTTGTTGCATTTTTTGGTGTTTTTCAATGTTGAGGTTGTTGTTGTTTTTCAATGTTGATGTTGTTGTTGTATTTGTTGGGGTTTTTCAATTTCGAGGTTGTTGTTGAATTTGTTGGTGTTTTTCAATGTTGAAGTTGTTGTTGAATTTGTTGGTGTTTTTCAATGTTGAGGTTGTTGTTGTTTTTCAATGTTGAGGTTGTTGTTGTTTTTCAATGCTGAGGTTGTTGTTGAATGTTTTGGTGTGTTTCAATGTTGAGGTTGTTGTTGAATTTGTTGGTGTATTTCAATGTTGAGGTTGTTGTTGTTTTTCAATGTTGAGGTTGTTGTTGAATTTGTTGGTGTTTTTCAATGTTGAGGTTGTTGTTGTTTTTCAATGTTGAGGTTGTTGTTGAATTTGTTGGTGTTTTTCAATGTCGGGGTTGTTGTTGAATTTGTTGGTGTTTTTCAATGTTGAATTTTTTGTTGAATTTGTTGGTGTTTTTCAATGTTGAGGTTGTTGTTTTTCAATGTTGAGGTTATTGTTGAATTTGTTGGCGTTTTTAAATGTTGAGGTTGTTGTTGAATTTGTTGGTGTTTTCAATGTTGAAGTTGTTGTTGAATTTGCTGGTGTTTTTAAATGTTGAGGTTGTTGTTGAATTTGCTGGTGTTTTGCAATGTTGAGGTTGTTGTTGTTTTTCAATGTTGAGGTTGTTGTTGAATTTGTTGGTGTTTTTCAATGTTGAGGTTGTTGTTGTTTTTCAATGTTGAGGTTGTTGTTGAATTTGTTGGTGTTTTTCAATGTTGAGTTTGTTGTTGAATTTGTTGGTGTTTTTCAATGTTGAGGTTGTTGTTGAATTTGTTGGTATTTTTCAATGTTGAGGTTGTTGTTGAATTTGTTGGTATTTTTCAATGTTGAGGCTGTTGCTGTTTTTCAATGTTGAGGTTGTTGTTCAATTTGTTGGTGTTTTTCAATGTTGAGATTGTTGTTGTTTTTCAATGTTGAGGTTGTTGTTGAATTTGTTGGTGTTTTCAAATGTTGAGGTTGTTGTTGAATTTGTTGGTATTTTTCAATGTTGAGGTTGTTGTTGTTTTTCAATGTTGAGGTTATTGTTGAATTTGTTGGTGTTTTTCAATGTTGAGGTTGTTGTTGTTTTTCAATGTTGAGGTTGTTGTTGAATTTGTTGGTGTTTTTCAATGTTGAGATTGTTGTTGTTTTTCAATGTTGAGGTTGTTGTTGAATTTGTTGGTGTTTTTAAATGTTGAGGTTGTTGTTGAATTTGTTGGTATTTTTCAATGTTGAGGTTGTTGTTGTTTTTCAATGTTGAGGTTGTTGTTGAATTTGTTGGTATTTTTCAATGTTGAGGTTGTTGTTGAATTTGTTGGTGTTTTTCAATGTTGAGGTTGTTGCTGTTTTTCAATGTTGAGGTTGTTGTTCATTTTGTTGGTGTTTTTCAATGTTGAGATTGTTGTTGTTTTTCAATGTTGAGGTTTTTGTTGAATTTGTTGGTGTTTTTAAATGTTGAGGTTGTTGTTGAATTTGTTGGTATTTTTCGATGTTGAGGTTGTTGTTGTTTTTCAATGTTGAGGTTGTTGTTGAATTTGTTGGTGTTTTTCAATTTTAAGGTTGTTGTTGTTTTTCAATGTTGAGACTGTTGTTGTTTTTCAATGTTGAGGTTGTTGTTGAATTTGTTGTTGTTTTTAAATGTTGAGGTTGTTGTTGAATTTGTTGGTGTTTTTCAATGTTGAGGTTGTTGTTGTTTTTCAATGTTGAGGTTATTGTTGAATTTGTTGGTGTTTTTCAATGTTGAGGTTGTTGTTGTTTTTCAATGTTGAGGTTGTTGTTGAATTTGTTGGTGTTTTTCAATGTTGAGTTTGTTGTTGTTTTTCAATGTTGAGGTTGTTGTTGAATTTGTTGGTGTTTTTCAATGTTGAGGTTGTTGTTGTTTTTCAATGTTGAGGTTGTTGTTGAATTTGTTGGTGTTATTCAATGTTGAGGTTGTTGTTGTTTTTCAATGTTGAGGTTGTTGTTGAATTTGTTGGTGTTTTTCAATGTTGAGGTTGTTGTTGAATTTGTTGGTGTTTTTCAATGTTGAGGTTGTTGTTGTTTTTCAATGTTGAGGTTGTTGTTGAATTTGTTGGTACTTCTCAATGTTGAGGTTGTTGTTGAATTTGTTGGTGTTTTTCAATGTTGAGGTTGTTGTTGTTTTTCAATGTTGAGGTTGTTGTTGAATTTGTTGGTGTTTTTCAATGTTGAGTTTGTTGTTGAATTTGTTGGTGTTTTTCAATGTTGAGGTTGTTGTTGAATTTGTTGGTATTTTTCAATGTTGAGGTTGTTGTTGAATTTGTTGGTGTTTTTCAATGTTGAGGTTGTTGCTGTTTTTCAATGTTGAGGTTGTTGTTCAATTTGTTGGTGTTTTTCAATGTTGAGATTGTTGTTGTTTTTCAATGTTGAGGTTGTTGTTGAATTTGTTGGTGTTTTTAAATGTTGAGGTTGTTGTTGAAATTGTTGGTATTTTTCAATGTTGAGGTTGTTGTTGTTTTTCAATGTTGAGGTTATTGTTGAATTTGTTGGTGTTTTTCAATGTTGAGGTTGTTGTTGTTCTTCAATGTTGAGGTAGTTGTTGAATTTCTTGGTGTTTTTCAATGTCGGGGTTGTTTTTTTTCAATGTTGAGGTTGTTGTTGAATTTGTTGGCGTTTTTAAATGTTGAGGCTGTTGTTGAATTTGTTGGTGTTTTCAATGTTGAGGTTGTTGTTGAATTTGCTGGTGTTTTTAAATGTTGAGGTTGTTGTTGAATTTGCTGGTGTTTTGCAATGTTGAGGTTGTTGTTGTTTTTCAATGTTGAGGTTGTTGTTGAATTTGTTGGTGTTTTTCAATGTTGAGGTTGTTGTTGTTTTTCAATGTTGAGGTTGTTGTTGTATTTGTTGGGGTTTTTCAATTTCGAGGTTGTTGTTGAATTTGTTGGTGTTTTTCAATGTTGAAGCTGTTGTTGAATTTGTTGGTGTTTTTCAATGTTGAGGTTGTTGTTGTTTTTCAATGTTGAGGTTGTTGTTGTTTTTCAATGCTGAGGTTCTTGTTGAATTTGTTGGTGTGTTTCAATGTTGAGGTTGTTGTTGAATTTGTTGGTGTTTTTCAATGTTGAGGTTGTTGTTGTTTTTCAATGTTGAGGTTGTTGTTGAATTTGTTGGTGTTTTTCAATGTTGAGGTTGTTGTTGTTTTTCAATGTTGAGGTTGTTGTTGAATTTGTTGGTGTTTTTCAATGTCGGGGTTGTTGTTGAATTTGTTGGTGTTTTTCAATGTTGAATTTTTTGTTGAATTTGTTGGTGTTTTTCAATGTTGAGGTTGTTGTTTTTCAATGTTGAGGTTGTTGTTGAATTTGTTGGCGTTTTTAAATGTTGAGGTTGTTGTTGAATTTGTTGGTGTTTTCAATGTTGAAGTTGTTGTTGAATTTGCTGGTGTTTTTAAATGTTGAGGTTGTTGTTGAATTTGCTGGTGTTTTGCAATGTTGAGGTTGTTGTTGTTTTTCAATGTTGAGGTTGTTGTTGAATTTGTTGGTGTTTTTCAATGTTGAGGTTGTTGTTGTTTTTCAATGTTGAGGTTGTTGTTGTATTTGTTGGGGATTTTCAATTTCGAGGTTGTTGTTGAATTTGTTGGTGTTTTTCAATGTTGAAGTTGTTGTTGAATTTGTTGGTGTTTTTCAATGTTGAGGTTGTTGTTGTTTTTCAATGTTGAGGTTGGTGTTTTTCAATGCTGAGGTTCTTGTTGAATTTGTTGGTGTGTTTCAATGTTGAGGTTGTTGTTGAATTTGTTGGTGTTTTTCAATGTTGAGGTTGTTGTTGTTTTTCAATGTTGAGGTTGTTGTTGTATTTGTTGGTGTTTTTCAATGTTTAGGTTGTTGTTGTTTTTCAATGTTGAGTTGTTGTTGAATTTGTTGGTGTTTTTCAATGTTGAGGTTGTTGTTGAATTTGTTGGTGATTTTCAATGTTGAGGTTGTTGTTGTTTTTCAATGTTGAGGTTGTTGTTGAATTTGTTCGTGTTTTTCAATGTTGAGTTTGTTGTTGTTTTTCAATGTTGAGGTTGTTGCTGAATTTGTTGGTGTTTTTCAATGTTGAGGTTGTTGTTGTTTTTCAATGTTGAGGTTGTTGTTGAATTTGTTGGTGTTTTTCAATGTTGAGGTTGTTGTTGTTTTTCAATGTTGAGGTTGTTGTTGAATTCGTTGGTGCTTTTCAATGTTGAGGTTGTTGTTGAATTTGTTGGTGTTTTTCAATGTTGAGGTTGTTGTTGTTTTTCAAAGTTGAGGTTGTTGTTGTATTTGTTGGTGTTTTTCAATGTTTAGGTTGTTGTTGTTTTTCAATGTTGAGGTTGTTGTTGAATTTGTTGGTGTTTTTCAATGTTGAGGTTGTTGTTGAATTTGTTGGTGATTTTCAATGTTGAGGTTGTTGTTGTTTTTCAATGTTGAGGTTGTTGTTGAATTTGTTCGTGTTTTTCAATGTTGAGTTTGTTGTTGTTTTTCAATGTTGAGGTTGTTGCTGAATTTGTTGGTGTTTTTCAATGTTGAGGTTGTTGTTGTTTTTCAATGTTGAGGTTGTTGTTGAATTTGTTGGTGTTTTTCAATGTTGAGGTTGTTGTTGTTTTTCAATGTTGAGGTTGTTGTTGAATTCGTTGGTGCTTTTCAATGTTGAGGTTGTTGTTGAATTTGTTGGTGTTTTTCAATGTTGAAGTTGTTGTTGTTTTTCAATGTTGAGGTTGTTGTTGAATTTGTTGGTGTTTTTGAATGTTGAGTTCGTTGTTGAATTTGTTGGCGTTTTTCAATGTTGAGGTTGTTGTTGAATTTGTTTGTATTTTTCAATGTTGAGGTTGTTGTTGAATTTGTTGGTGTTTTTCAATGTTGAGGTTGTTGCTGTTTTTCAATGTTGAGGTTGTTGTTCAATTTGTAGGTGTTTTTCAATGTTGAGATTGTTGTTGTTTTTCAATTTTGAGGTTGTTGTTGAATTTGTTGGTGTTTTTAAATGTTGAGGTTGTTGTTGAATTTGTTGGTGTTTTTCAATGTTGAGGTTGTTGTTGTTTTTCAATGTTGAGGTTATTGTTGAATTTGTTGGTGTTTTTCAATGTTGAGGTTGTTGTTGTTTTTCAATGTTGAGGTTGTTGTTGAATTTGTTGGTGTTTTTCAATGTTGAGTTTGTTGTTGTTTTTCAATGTTGAGGTTGTTGTTGAATTTGTTGGTGTTTTTCAATGTTGAGGTTGTTGTTGTTTTTCAATGTTGAGGTTGTTGTTGAATTTGTTGGTGTTATTCAATGTTGAGGTTGTTGTTGTTTTTCCATGTTGAGGTTGTTTTTGAATTTGTTGGTCTTTTTCAATGTTGAGGTTGTTGTTGAATTTGTTGGTGTTTCTCAATGTTGAGGTTGTTGTTATTTTTCAATGTTGAGGTTGTTGTTGAATTTGTTGGTGCTTTTCAATGTTGAGGTTGTTGTTGAATTTGTTGGTGTTTTTCAATGTTGAGGTTGTTGTTGTTTTTCAATGTTGAAGTTGTTGTTGAATTTGTTGGTGTTTTTGAATGTTGAGTTCGTTGTTGAATTTGTTGGTGTTTTTCAATGTTGAGGTTGTTGTTGAATTTGTTGGTATTTTTCAATGTTGAGGTTGTTGTTCAATTTGTTGGTGTTTTTCAATGTTGAGGTTGTTGCTGTTTTTCAATGTTGAGGTTGTTGTTCAATTTGTTGGTGTTTTTCAATGTTGAGATTGTTGTTGTTTTTCAATGTTGAGGTTGTTGTTGAATTTGTTGGTGTTTTTAAATGTTGAGGTTGTTGTTGAATTTGTTGGTTTTTTTCAATGTTGAGGTTGTTGTTGTTTTTCAATGTTGAGGTTGTTGTTGAATTTGTTGGTGTTATTCAATGTTGAGGTTGTTGTTGTTTTTCAATGTTGAGGTTGTTGTTGAATTTGTTGGTGTTTTTCAATGTTGAGTTTGTTGTTGTTTTTCAATGTTGAGGTTGTTGTTGAATTTGTTGGTGTTTTTCAATGTTGAGTTTGTTGTTGTTTTTCAATGTTGAGGTTGTTGTTGAATTTGTTGGTGTTTTTCAATGTTGAGGTTGTTGTTGTTTTTCAATGTTGAGGTTGTTGTTGAATTTGTTGGTGTTATTCAATGTTGAGGTTGTTGTTGTTTTTCAATGTTGAGGTTGTTGTTGAATTTGTTGGTGTTTTTCAATGTTGAGGTTGTTGTTGAATTTGTTGGTGTTTCTCAATGTTGAGGTTGTTGTTGTTTTTCAATGTTGAGGTTGTTGTTGAATTTGTTGGTGCTTTTCAATGTTGAGGTTGTTGTTGAATTTGTTGGTGTTTTTCAATGTTGAGGTTGTTGCTGTTTTTCAATGTGGAGGTTGTTGTTCAATTTGTTGGTGTTTTTCAATGTTGAGATTGTTGTTGTTTTTCAATGTTGAGGTTTTTGTTGAATTTGTTGGTGTTTTTAAATGTTGAGGTTGTTGTTGAATTTGTTGGTGTTTTTCAATGTTGAGGTTGTTGTTGTTTTTCAATGTTGAGGTTATTGTTGAATTTGTTGGTGTTTTTCAATGTTGAGGTTGTTGTTGTTTTTCAATGTTGAGGTTGTTGTTGAATTTGTTGGTGTTTTTCAATGTTGAGTTTGTTGTTATTTTTCAATGTTGAGGTTGTTGTTGAAATTGTTGGTGTTTTTCAATGTTGAGGTTGTTGTTGTTTTTCAATGTTGAGGTTGTTGTTGAATTTGTTAGTATTTTTCAATGTTGAGGTTGTTGCTGTTTTTCAATGCTGAGGTTGCTGTTCAATTTGTTTTTTTTTAATGTTGAGATTGTTGTTGTTTTTCAATGTTGAGGTTGTTGTTGAATTTGTTGGTGTTTTTAAATGTTGAGGTTGTTGTTGAATTTGTTGGTATTTTTCAATGTTGAGGTTGTTGTTGTTTTTCAATGTTGAGGTTATTGTTGAATTTGTTGGTGTTTTTCAATGTTGAGGTTGTTGTTGTTTTTCAATGTTGAGGTTGTTGTTGAATTTGTTGGTGTTTTTCAATGTTGAGATTGTTGTTGTTTTTCAATGTTGAGGTTGTTGTTCAATTTGTTGGTGTTTTTAAATGTTGAGGTTGTTGTTGAATTTGTTGGTATTTTTCAATGTTGAGGTTGTTGTTGTTTTTCAATGTTGAGGTTGTTGTTGAATTTGTTGGTATTTTTCAATGTTGAGGTTGTTGTTGAATTTGTTGGTGTTTTTCAATGTTGAGGTTGTTGCTGTTTTTCAATGTTGAGGTTGTTGTTGAATTTGTTGGTGTTTTTCAATGTTGAGGTTGTTGTTGTTTTTCAATGTTGAGACTGTTGTTGTTTTTCAATGTTGAGGTTGTTGTTGAATTTGTTGTTGTTTTTAAATGTTGAGGTTGTTGTTGAATTTGTTGGTGTTTTTCAATGTTGAGGTTGTTGTTGTTTTTCAATGTTGAGGTTGTTGTTGAATTTGTTGGTGTTTTTCAATGTTGAGTTTGTTGTTGTTTTTCAATGTTGAGGTTGTTGTTGAATTTGTTGGTGTTTTTCAATGTTGAGGTTGTTGTTGTTTTTCAATGCTGAGGTTGATAATGAATTTGTTGGTGTTTTTCAATGTTGAGGTTGTTGTTGAATTTGTTGGTGTTTTTCAATGTTGAGGTTGTTGTTGTTTTTCAATGTTGAGTTTGTTGTTGAATTTGTTGGTGTTTTTTCAATGTTGAGGTTGTTGTTGTTTTTCAATGTTGAGGTAGTTGTTGAATTTGTTGGTGTTTTTCAATGTCGGGGTTGTTGTTGAATTTGTTGGTGTTTTTCAATGTTGAATTTTTTGTTGAATTTGTTGGTGTTTTTCAATGTTGAGGTTGCTTTTTTCAATGTTGAGGTTGTTGTTGAATTTGTTGGCGTTTTTAAATGTTGAGGTTGTTGTTGAATTTGTTGGTGTTTTCAATGTTGAAGTTGTTGTTGAATTTGCTGGTGTTTTTAAATGTTGAGGTTGTTGTTGAATTTGCTGGTGTTTTGCAATGTTGAGGTTGTTGTTGTTTTTCAATGTTGAGGTTGTTGTTGCATTTTTTGGTGTTTTTCAATGTTGAGGTTGTTGTTGTTTTTCAATGTTGATGTTGTTGTTGTATTTGTTGGGGTTTTTCAATTTCGAGGTTGTTGTTGAATTTGTTGGTGTTTTTCAATGTTGAAGTTGTTGTTGAATTTGTTGGTGTTTTTCAATGTTGAGGTTGTTGTTGTTTTTCAATGTTGAGGTTGTTGTTGTTTTTCAATGCTGAGGTTGTTGTTGAATGTTTTGGTGTGTTTCAATGTTGAGGTTGTTGTTGAATTTGTTGGTGTATTTCAATGTTGAGGTTGTTGTTGTTTTTCAATGTTGAGGTTGTTGTTGAATTTGTTGGTGTTTTTCAATGTTGAGGTTGTTGTTGTTTTTCAATGTTGAGGTTGTTGTTGAATTTGTTGGTGTTTTTCAATGTCGGGGTTGTTGTTGAATTTGTTGGTGTTTTTCAATGTTGAGGTTGTTGTTGTTTTTAAATGTTGAGGTTGTTGTTGAATTTGTTGGTGTTTTTCAATGTTGAGGTTGTTGTTGAATTTGTTGGTGTTTCTCAATGTTGAGGTTGTTGTTGTTTTTCAATGTTGAGGTTGTTGTTGAATTTGTTGGTGCTTTTCAATGTTGAGGTTGTTGTTGAATTTGTTGGTGTTTTTCAATGTTGAGGTTGTTGCTGTTTTTCAATGTGGAGGTTGTTGTTCAATTTGTTGGTGTTTTTCAATGTTGAGATTGTTGTTGTTTTTCAATGTTGAGGTTTTTGTTGAATTTGTTGGTGTTTTTAAATGTTGAGGTTGTTGTTGAATTTGTTGGTGTTTTTCAATGTTGAGGTTGTTGTTGTTTTTCAATGTTGAGGTTATTGTTGAATTTGTTGGTGTTTTTCAATGTTGAGGTTGTTGTTGTTTTTCAATGTTGAGGTTGTTGTTGAATTTGTTGGTGTTTTTCAATGTTGAGTTTGTTGTTATTTTTCAATGTTGAGGTTGTTGTTGAAATTGTTGGTGTTTTTCAATGTTGAGGTTGTTGTTGTTTTTCAATGTTGAGGTTGTTGTTGAATTTGTTAGTATTTTTCAATGTTGAGGTTGTTGCTGTTTTTCAATGCTGAGGTTGCTGTTCAATTTGTTTTTTTTTAATGTTGAGATTGTTGTTGTTTTTCAATGTTGAGGTTGTTGTTGAATTTGTTGGTGTTTTTAAATGTTGAGGTTGTTGTTGAATTTGTTGGTATTTTTCAATGTTGAGGTTGTTGTTGTTTTTCAATGTTGAGGTTATTGTTGAATTTGTTGGTGTTTTTCAATGTTGAGGTTGTTGTTGTTTTTCAATGTTGAGGTTGTTGTTGAATTTGTTGGTGTTTTTCAATGTTGAGATTGTTGTTGTTTTTCAATGTTGAGGTTGTTGTTCAATTTGTTGGTGTTTTTAAATGTTGAGGTTGTTGTTGAATTTGTTGGTATTTTTCAATGTTGAGGTTGTTGTTGTTTTTCAATGTTGAGGTTGTTGTTGAATTTGTTGGTATTTTTCAATGTTGAGGTTGTTGTTGAATTTGTTGGTGTTTTTCAATGTTGAGGTTGTTGCTGTTTTTCAATGTTGAGGTTGTTGTTGAATTTGTTGGTGTTTTTCAATGTTGAGGTTGTTGTTGTTTTTCAATGTTGAGACTGTTGTTGTTTTTCAATGTTGAGGTTGTTGTTGAATTTGTTGTTGTTTTTAAATGTTGAGGTTGTTGTTGAATTTGTTGGTGTTTTTCAATGTTGAGGTTGTTGTTGTTTTTCAATGTTGAGGTTGTTGTTGAATTTGTTGGTGTTTTTCAATGTTGAGTTTGTTGTTGTTTTTCAATGTTGAGGTTGTTGTTGAATTTGTTGGTGTTTTTCAATGTTGAGGTTGTTGTTGTTTTTCAATGCTGAGGTTGATAATGAATTTGTTGGTGTTTTTCAATGTTGAGGTTGTTGTTGAATTTGTTGGTGTTTTTCAATGTTGAGGTTGTTGTTGTTTTTCAATGTTGAGTTTGTTGTTGAATTTGTTGGTGTTTTTTCAATGTTGAGGTTGTTGTTGTTTTTCAATGTTGAGGTAGTTGTTGAATTTGTTGGTGTTTTTCAATGTCGGGGTTGTTGTTGAATTTGTTGGTGTTTTTCAATGTTGAATTTTTTGTTGAATTTGTTGGTGTTTTTCAATGTTGAGGTTGCTTTTTTCAATGTTGAGGTTGTTGTTGAATTTGTTGGCGTTTTTAAATGTTGAGGTTGTTGTTGAATTTGTTGGTGTTTTCAATGTTGAAGTTGTTGTTGAATTTGCTGGTGTTTTTAAATGTTGAGGTTGTTGTTGAATTTGCTGGTGTTTTGCAATGTTGAGGTTGTTGTTGTTTTTCAATGTTGAGGTTGTTGTTGCATTTTTTGGTGTTTTTCAATGTTGAGGTTGTTGTTGTTTTTCAATGTTGATGTTGTTGTTGTATTTGTTGGGGTTTTTCAATTTCGAGGTTGTTGTTGAATTTGTTGGTGTTTTTCAATGTTGAAGTTGTTGTTGAATTTGTTGGTGTTTTTCAATGTTGAGGTTGTTGTTGTTTTTCAATGTTGAGGTTGTTGTTGTTTTTCAATGCTGAGGTTGTTGTTGAATGTTTTGGTGTGTTTCAATGTTGAGGTTGTTGTTGAATTTGTTGGTGTATTTCAATGTTGAGGTTGTTGTTGTTTTTCAATGTTGAGGTTGTTGTTGAATTTGTTGGTGTTTTTCAATGTTGAGGTTGTTGTTGTTTTTCAATGTTGAGGTTGTTGTTGAATTTGTTGGTGTTTTTCAATGTCGGGGTTGTTGTTGAATTTGTTGGTGTTTTTCAATGTTGAATTTTTTGTTGAATTTGTTGGTGTTTTTCAATGTTGAGGTTGTTGTTTTTCAATGTTGAGGTTATTGTTGAATTTGTTGGCGTTTTTAAATGTTGAGGTTGTTGTTGAATTTGTTGGTGTTTTCAATGTTGAAGTTGTTGTTGAATTTGCTGGTGTTTTTAAATGTTGAGGTTGTTGTTGAATTTGCTGGTGTTTTGCAATGTTGAGGTTGTTGTTGTTTTTCAATGTTGAGGTTGTTGTTGAATTTGTTGGTGTTTTTCAATGTTGAGGTTGTTGTTGTTTTTCAATGTTGAGGTTGTTGTTGTATTTGTTGGGGATTTTCAATTTCGAGGTTGTTGTTGAATTTGTTGGTGTTTTTCAATGTTGAAGTTGTTGTTGAATTTGTTGGTGTTTTTCAATGTTGAGGTTGTTGTTGTTTTTCAATGTTGAGGTTGTTGTTGTTTTTCAATGCTGAGGTTCTTGTTGAATTTGTTGGTGTGTTTCAATGTTGAGGTTGTTGTTGAATTTGTTGGTGTTTTTCAATGTTGAGGTTGTTGTTGTTTTTCAATGTTGAGGTTGTTGTTGTATTTGTTGGTGTTTTTCAATGTTTAGGTTGTTGTTGTTTTTCAATGTTGAGGTTGTTGTTGAATTTGTTGGTGTTTTTCAATGTTGAGGTTGTTGTTGAATTTGTTGGTGTTTTTCAATGTTGAGGTTGTTGTTGTTTTTCAATGTTGAGGTTGTTGTTGAATTTGTTCGTGTTTTTCAATGTTGAGTTTGTTGTTGTTTTTCAATGTTGAGGTTGTTGTTGAATTTGTTGGTGTTTTTCAATGTTGAGGTTGTTGTTGTTTTTCAATGTTGAGGTTGTTGTTGAATTTGTTGGTGTTTTTCAATGTTGAGGTTGTTGTTGTTTTTCAATGTTGAGGTTGTTGTTGAATTCGTTGGTGCTTTTCAATGTTGAGGTTGTTGTTGAATTTGTTGGTGTTTTTCAATGTTGAGGTTGTTGTTGTTTTTCAATGTTGAGGTTGTTGTTGAATTTGTTGGTGTTTTTGAATGTTGAGTTCGTTGTTGAATTTGTTGGTGTTTTTCAATGTTGAGGTTGTTGTTGAATTTGTTGGTATTTTTCAATGTTGAGGTTGTTGTTGAATTTGTTGGTGTTTTTCAATGTTGAGGTTGTTGCTGTTTTTCAATGTTGAGGTTTTTGTTCAATTTGTTGGTGTTTTTCAATGTTGAGATTGTTGTTGTTTTTCAATGTTGAGGTTGTTGTTGAATTTGTTGGTGTTTTTAAATGTTGAGGTTGTTGTTGAATTTGTTGGTGTTTTTCAATGTTGAGGTTGTTGTTGTTTTTCAATGTTGAGGTTATTGTTGAATTTGTTGGTGTTTTTCAATGTTGAGGTTGTTGTTGTTTTTCAATGTTGAGGTTGTTGTTGAATTTGTTGGTGTTTTTCAATGTTGAGTTTGTTGTTGTTTTTCAATGTTGAGGTTGTTGAATTTGTTGGTGTTTTTCAATGTTGAGGTTGTTGTTGTTTTTCAATGTTGAGGTTGTTGTTGAATTTGTTGGTGTTATTCAATGTTGAGGTTGTTGTTGTTTTTCAATGTTGAGGTTGTTGTTGAATTTGTTGGTGTTTTTCAATGTTGAGGTTGTTGTTGAATTTGTTGGTGTTTCTCAATGTTGAGGTTGTTGTTGTTTTTCAATGTTGAGGTTGTTGTTGAATTTGTTGGTGCTTTTCAATGTTGAGGTTGTTGTTGAATTTGTTGGTGTTTTTCAATGTTGAGGTTGTTTTTGTTTTTCAATGTTGAGGTTGTTGCTGAATTTGTTGGTGTTTTTGAATGTTGAGTTCGTTGTTGAATTTGTTGGTGTTTTTCAATGTTGAGGTTGTTGTTGAATTTGTTGGTATTTTTCAATGTTGAGGTTGTTGTTGAATTTGCTGGTGTTTTTCAATGTTGAGGTTCTTGCTGTTTTTCAATGTTGAGGTTGTTGTTCAATTTGTTGGTGTTTTTCAATGTTGAGATTGTTGTTGTTTTTCAATGTTGAGGTTGTTGTTGAATTTGTTGGTGTTTTTAAATGTTGAGGTTGTTGTTGAATTTGTTGGTGTTTTTCAATGTTGAGGTTGTTGTTGTTTTTCAATGTTGAGGTTATTGTTGAATTTGTTGGTGTTTTTCAATGTTGAGGTTGTTGTTGTTTTTCAATGTTGAGGTTGTTGTTGAATTTGTTGGTGTTTTTCAATGTTGAGTTTGTTGTTGTTTTTCAATGTTGAGGTTGTTGTTGAATTTGTTGGTGTTTTTCAATGTTGAGGTTGTTGTTGTTTTTCAATGTTGAGGTTGTTGTTGAATTTGTTGGTGTTATTCAATGTTGAGGTTGTTGTTGTTTTTCAATGTTGAGGTTGTTGTTGAATTTGTTGGTGTTTTTCAATGTTGAGGTTGTTGTTGAATTTGTTGGTGTTTCTCAATGTTGAGGTTGTTGTTGTTTTTCAATGTTGAGGTTGTTCTTGAATTTGTTGGTGCTTTTCAATGTTGAGGTTGTTGTTGAACTTGTTGGTGTTTTTCAATGTTGAGGTTGTTGTTGTTTTTCAATGTTGAGGTTGTTGTTGAATTTGTTGGTGTTTTTCAATGTTGAGTTTGTTGTTGAATTTGTTGGTGTTTTTCAATGTTGAGGTTGTTGTTGAATTTGTTGGTATTTTTCAATGTTGAGGTTGTTGTTGAATTTGTTGGTATTTTTCAATGTTGAGGCTGTTGCTGTTTTTCAATGTTGAGGTTGTTGTTCAATTTGTTGGTGTTTTTCAATGTTGAGATTGTTGTTGTTTTTCAATGTTGAGGTTGTTGTTGAATTTGTTGGTGTTTTCAAATGTTGAGGTTGTTGTTGAATTTGTTGGTATTTTTCAATGTTGAGGTTGTTGTTGTTTTTCAATGTTGAGGTTATTGTTGAATTTGTTGGTGTTTTTCAATGTTGAGGTTGTTGTTGTTTTTCAATGTTGAGGTTGTTGTTGAATTTGTTGGTGTTTTTCAATGTTGAGATTGTTGTTGTTTTTCAATGTTGAGGTTGTTGTTGAATTTGTTGGTGTTTTTAAATGTTGAGGTTGTTGTTGAATTTGTTGGTATTTTTCAATGTTGAGGTTGTTGTTGTTTTTCAATGTTGAGGTTGTTGTTGAATTTGTTGGTATTTTTCAATGTTGAGGTTGTTGTTGAATTTGTTGGTGTTTTTCAATGTTGAGGTTGTTGCTGTTTTTCAATGTTGAGGTTGTTGTTCATTTTGTTGGTGTTTTTCAATGTTGAGATTGTTGTTGTTTTTCAATGTTGAGGTTGTTGTTGAATTTGTTGGTGTTTTTAAATGTTGAGGTTGTTGTTGAATTTGTTGGTATTTTTCGATGTTGAGGTTGTTGTTGTTTTTCAATGTTGAGGTTGTTGTTGAATTTGTTGGTGTTTTTCAATTTTAAGGTTGTTGTTGTTTTTCAATGTTGAGACTGTTGTTGTTTTTCAATGTTGAGGTTGTTGTTGAATTTGTTGTTGTTTTTAAATGTTGAGGTTGTTGTTGAATTTGTTGGTGTTTTTCAATGTTGAGGTTGTTGTTGTTTTTCAATGTTGAGGTTATTGTTGAATTTGTTGGTGTTTTTCAATGTTGAGGTTGTTGTTGTTTTTCAATGTTGAGGTTGTTGTTGAATTTGTTGGTGTTTTTCAATGTTGAGTTTGTTGTTGTTTTTCAATGTTGAGGTTGTTGTTGAATTTGTTGGTGTTTTTCAATGTTGAGGTTGTTGTTGTTTTTCAATGTTGAGGTTGTTGTTGAATTTGTTGGTGTTATTCAATGTTGAGGTTGTTGTTGTTTTTCAATGTTGAGGTTGTTGTTGAATTTGTTGTTGTTTTTCAATGTTGAGGTTGTTGTTGAATTTGTTGGTGTTTTTCAATGTTGAGGTTGTTGTTGTTTTTCAATGTTGAGGTTGTTGTTGAATTTGTTGGTACTTCTCAATGTTGAGGTTGTTGTTGAATTTGTTGGTGTTTTTCAATGTTGAGGTTGTTGTTGTTTTTCAATGTTGAGGTTGTTGTTGAATTTGTTGGTGTTTTTCAATGTTGAGTTTGTTGTTGAATTTGTTGGTGTTTTTCAATGTTGAGGTTGTTGTTGAATTTGTTGGTATTTTTCAATGTTGAGGTTGTTGTTGAATTTGTTGGTGTTTTTCAATGTTGAGGTTGTTGCTGTTTTTCAATGTTGAGGTTGTTGTTCAATTTGTTGGTGTTTTTCAATGTTGAGATTGTTGTTGTTTTTCAATGTTGAGGTTGTTGTTGAATTTGTTGGTGTTTTTAAATGTTGAGGTTGTTGTTGAAATTGTTGGTATTTTTCAATGTTGAGGTTGTTGTTGTTTTTCAATGTTGAGGTTATTGTTGAATTTGTTGGTGTTTTTCAATGTTGAGGTTGTTGTTGTTCTTCAATGTTGAGGTAGTTGTTGAATTTCTTGGTGTTTTTCAATGTCGGGGTTGTTTTTTTTCAATGTTGAGGTTGTTGTTGAATTTGTTGGCGTTTTTAAATGTTGAGGCTGTTGTTGAATTTGTTGGTGTTTTCAATGTTGAGGTTGTTGTTGAATTTGCTGGTGTTTTTAAATGTTGAGGTTGTTGTTGAATTTGCTGGTGTTTTGCAATGTTGAGGTTGTTGTTGTTTTTCAATGTTGAGGTTGTTGTTGAATTTGTTGGTGTTTTTCAATGTTGAGGTTGTTGTTGTTTTTCAATGTTGAGGTTGTTGTTGTATTTGTTGGGGTTTTTCAATTTCGAGGTTGTAGTTGAATTTGTTGGTGTTTTTCAATGTTGAAGCTGTTGTTGAATTTGTTGGTGTTTTTCAATGTTGAGGTTGTTGTTGTTTTTCAATGTTGAGGTTGTTGTTGTTTTTCAATGCTGAGGTTCTTGTTGAATTTGTTGGTGTGTTTCAATGTTGAGGTTGTTGTTGAATTTGTTGGTGTTTTTCAATGTTGAGGTTGTTGTTGTTTTTCAATGTTGAGGTTGTTGTTGAATTTGTTGGTGTTTTTCAATGTTGAGGTTGTTGTTGTTTTTCAATGTTGAGGTTGTTGTTGAATTTGTTGGTGTTTTTCAATGTCGGGGTTGTTGTTGAATTTGTTGGTGTTTTTCAATGTTGAATTTTTTGTTGAATTTGTTGGTGTTTTTCAATGTTGAGGTTGTTGTTTTTCAATGTTGAGGTTGTTGTTGAATTTGTTGGCGTTTTTAAATGTTGAGGTTGTTGTTGAATTTGTTGGTGTTTTCAATGTTGAAGTTGTTGTTGAATTTGCTGGTGTTTTTAAATGTTGAGGTTGTTGTTGAATTTGCTGGTGTTTTGCAATGTTGAGGTTGTTGTTGTTTTTCAATGTTGAGGTTGTTGTTGAATTTGTTGGTGTTTTTCAATGTTGAGGTTGTTGTTGTTTTTCAATGTTGAGGTTGTTGTTGTATTTGTTGGGGATTTTCAATTTCGAGGTTGTTGTTGAATTTGTTGGTGTTTTTCAATGTTGAAGTTGTTGTTGAATTTGTTGGTGTTTTTCAATGTTGAGGTTGGTGTTTTTCAATGCTGAGGTTCTTGTTGAATTTGTTGGTGTGTTTCAATGTTGAGGTTGTTGTTGAATTTGTTGGTGTTTTTCAATGTTGAGGTTGTTGTTGTTTTTCAATGTTGAGGTTGTTGTTGTATTTGTTGGTGTTTTTCAATGTTTAGGTTGTTGTTGTTTTTCAATGTTGAGTTGTTGTTGAATTTGTTGGTGTTTTTCAATGTTGAGGTTGTTGTTGAATTTGTTGGTGATTTTCAATGTTGAGGTTGTTGTTGTTTTTCAATGTTGAGGTTGTTGTTGAATTTGTTCGTGTTTTTCAATGTTGAGTTTGTTGTTGTTTTTCAATGTTGAGGTTGTTGCTGAATTTGTTGGTGTTTTTCAATGTTGAGGTTGTTGTTGTTTTTCAATGTTGAGGTTGTTGTTGAATTTGTTGGTGTTTTTCAATGTTGAGGTTGTTGTTGTTTTTCAATGTTGAGGTTGTTGTTGAATTCGTTGGTGCTTTTCAATGTTGAGGTTGTTGTTGAATTTGTTGGTGTTTTTCAATGTTGAGGTTGTTGTTGTTTTTCAAAGTTGAGGTTGTTGTTGTATTTGTTGGTGTTTTTCAATGTTTAGGTTGTTGTTGTTTTTCAATGTTGAGGTTGTTGTTGAATTTGTTGGTGTTTTTCAATGTTGAGGTTGTTGTTGAATTTGTTGGTGATTTTCAATGTTGAGGTTGTTGTTGTTTTTCAATGTTGAGGTTGTTGTTGAATTTGTTCGTGTTTTTCAATGTTGAGTTTGTTGTTGTTTTTCAATGTTGAGGTTGTTGCTGAATTTGTTGGTGTTTTTCAATGTTGAGGTTGTTGTTGTTTTTCAATGTTGAGGTTGTTGTTGAATTTGTTGGTGTTTTTCAATGTTGAGGTTGTTGTTGTTTTTCAATGTTGAGGTTGTTGTTGAATTCGTTGGTGCTTTTCAATGTTGAGGTTGTTGTTGAATTTGTTGGTGTTTTTCAATGTTGAAGTTGTTGTTGTTTTTCAATGTTGAGGTTGTTGTTGAATTTGTTGGTGTTTTTGAATGTTGAGTTCGTTGTTGAATTTGTTGGCGTTTTTCAATTTTGAGGTTGTTGTTGAATTTGTTTGTATTTTTCAATGTTGAGGTTGTTGTTGAATTTGTTGGTGTTTTTCAATGTTGAGGTTGTTGCTGTTTTTCAATGTTGAGGTTGTTGTTCAATTTGTAGGTGTTTTTCAATGTTGAGATTGTTGTTGTTTTTCAATTTTGAGGTTGTTGTTGAATTTGTTGGTGTTTTTAAATGTTGAGGTTGTTGTTGAATTTGTTGGTGTTTTTCAATGTTGAGGTTGTTGTTGTTTTTCAATGTTGAGGTTATTGTTGAATTTGTTGGTGTTTTTCAATGTTGAGGTTGTTGTTGTTTTTCAATGTTGAGGTTGTTGTTGAATTTGTTGGTGTTTTTCAATGTTGAGTTTGTTGTTGTTTTTCAATGTTGAGGTTGTTGTTGAATTTGTTGGTGTTTTTCAATGTTGAGGTTGTTGTTGTTTTTCAATGTTGAGGTTGTTGTTGAATTTGTTGGTGTTATTCAATGTTGAGGTTGTTGTTGTTTTTCCATGTTGAGGTTGTTTTTGAATTTGTTGGTCTTTTTCAATGTTGAGGTTGTTGTTGAATTTGTTGGTGTTTCTCAATGTTGAGGTTGTTGTTATTTTTCAATGTTGAGGTTGTTGTTGAATTTGTTGGTGCTTTTCAATGTTGAGGTTGTTGTTGAATTTGTTGGTGTTTTTCAATGTTGAGGTTGTTGTTGTTTTTCAATGTTGAAGTTGTTGTTGAATTTGTTGGTGTTTTTGAATGTTGAGTTCGTTGTTGAATTTGTTGGTGTTTTTCAATGTTGAGGTTGTTGTTGAATTTGTTGGTATTTTTCAATGTTGAGGTTGTTGTTCAATTTGTTGGTGTTTTTCAATGTTGAGGTTGTTGCTGTTTTTCAATGTTGAGGTTGTTGTTCAATTTGTTGGTGTTTTTCAATGTTGAGATTGTTGTTGTTTTTCAATGTTGAGGTTGTTGTTGAATTTGTTGGTGTTTTTAAATGTTGAGGTTGTTGTTGAATTTGTTGGTTTTTTTCAATGTTGAGGTTGTTGTTGTTTTTCAATGTTGAGGTTATTGTTGAATTTGTTGGTGTTTTTCAATGTTGGGGTTGTTGTTGTTTTTCAATGTTGAGGTTGTTGTTGAATTTTTTGGTGTTTTTCAATGTTGAGTTTGTTGTTGTTTTTCAATGTTGAGGTTGTTGTTGAATTTGTTGGTGTTTTTCAATGTTGAGGTTGTTGTTGTTTTTCAATGTTGAGGTTGTTGTTGAATTTGTTGGTGTTATTCAATGTTGAGGTTGTTGTTGTTTTTCAATGTTGAGGTTGTTGTTGAATTTGTTGGTGTTTTTCAATGTTGAGGTTGTTGTTGAATTTGTTGGTGTTTCTCAATGTTGAGGTTGTTGTTGTTTTTCAATGTTGAGGTTGTTGTTGAATTTGTTGGTGCTTTTCAATGTTGAGGTTGTTGTTGAATTTGTTGGTGTTTTTCAATGTTGAGGTTGTTGTTGTTTTTCAATGTTGAGGTTGTTGTTGAATTTGTTGGTGTTTTTCAATGTTGAGTTTGTTGTTGAATTTGTTGGTGTTTTTCAATGTTGAGGTTGTTGTTGAATTTGTTGGTATTTTTCAATGTTGAGGTTGTTGTTGAATTTGTTGGTATTTTTCAATGTTGAGGTTGTTGCTGTTTTTCAATGTTGAGGTTGTTGTTCAATTTGTTGGTGTTTTTCAATGTTGAGATTGTTGTTGTTTTTCAATGTTGAGGTTGTTGTTGAATTTGTTGGTGTTTTTAAATGTTGAGGTTGTTGTTGAATTTGTTGGTATTTTTCAATGTTGAGGTTGTTGTTGTATTTCAATGTTGAGGTTATTGTTGAATTTGTTGGTGTTTTTCAATGTTGAGGTTGTTGTTGTTTTTCAATGTTGAGGTTGTTGTTGAATTTGTTGGTGTTTTTCAATGTTGAGGTTGTTGTTGTTTTTCAATGTTGAGGTTTTTGTTGAATTTGTTGGTGTTTTTCAATGTTGAGATTTTTGTTGTTTTTCAATGTTGAGGTTGTTGTTGAATTTGTTGGTTTTTTTAAATGTTGAGGTTGTTGTTGAATTTGTTGGTATTTTTCAATGTTGAGGTTGTTGTTGAATTTGTTGGTGTTTTTCAATGTTGAGGTTGTTGCTGTTTTTCAATGTTGAGGTTGTTGTTCAATTTGTTGGTGTTTTTCAATGTTGAGATTGTTGTTGTTTTTCAATGTTGAGGTTGTTGTTGAATTTGGTGGTGTTTTTAACTGTTGAGGTTGTTGTTGAATTTGTTGGTATTTTTCAATGTTGAGGTTGTTGTTGTTTTTCAATGTTGAGGTTGTTGTTGAATTTGTTGGTGTTTTTCAATGTTGAGGTTGTTGTTGTTTTTCAATGTTGAGACTGTCGTTGTTTTTCAATGTTGAGGTTGTTGTTGAATTTGTTGTTGTTTTTAAATGTTGAGGTTGTTGTTGAAATTGTTGGTGTTTTTCAATGTTGAGGTTGTTGTTGTTTCTCAATGTTGAGGTTGTTGTTGTTTTTCAATGTTGAGGTTGTTGTTGAATTTGTTGGTGCTTTTCAATGTTGAGGTTGTTGTTGAATTTGTTGGTGTTTTTCAATGTTGAGGTTGTTGTTGTTTTTCAATGTTGAGGTTGTTGTTGAATTTGTTGGTGTTTTTCAATGTTGAGTTTGTTGTTGAATTTGTTGGTGTTTTTCAATGTTGAGGTTGTTGTTGAATTTGTTGGTATTTTTCAATGTTGAGGTTGTTGTTGAATTTGTTGGTATTTTTCAATGTTGAGGTTGTTGCTGTTTTTCAATGTTGAGGTTGTTGTTCAATTTGTTGGTGTTTTTCAATGTTGAGATTGTTGTTGTTTTTCAATGTTGAGGTTGTTGTTGAATTTGTTGGTGTTTTTAAATGTTGAGGTTGTTGTTGAATTTGTTGGTATTTTTCAATGTTGAGGTTGTTGTTGTATTTCAATGTTGAGGTTATTGTTGAATTTGTTGGTGTTTTTCAATGTTGAGGTTGTTGTTGTTTTTCAATGTTGAGGTTGTTGTTGAATTTGTTGGTGTTTTTCAATGTTGAGGTTGTTGTTGTTTTTCAATGTTGAGGTTTTTGTTGAATTTGTTGGTGTTTTTCAATGTTGAGATTTTTGTTGTTTTTCAATGTTGAGGTTGTTGTTGAATTTGTTGGTTTTTTTAAATGTTGAGGTTGTTGTTGAATTTGTTGGTATTTTTCAATGTTGAGGTTGTTGTTGAATTTGTTGGTGTTTTTCAATGTTGAGGTTGTTGCTGTTTTTCAATGTTGAGGTTGTTGTTCAATTTGTTGGTGTTTTTCAATGTTGAGATTGTTGTTGTTTTTCAATGTTGAGGTTGTTGTTGAATTTGGTGGTGTTTTTAACTGTTGAGGTTGTTGTTGAATTTGTTGGTATTTTTCAATGTTGAGGTTGTTGTTGTTTTTCAATGTTGAGGTTGTTGTTGAATTTGTTGGTGTTTTTCAATGTTGAGGTTGTTGTTGTTTTTCAATGTTGAGACTGTCGTTGTTTTTCAATGTTGAGGTTGTTGTTGAATTTGTTGTTGTTTTTAAATGTTGAGGTTGTTGTTGAAATTGTTGGTGTTTTTCAATGTTGAGGTTGTTGTTGTTTTTCAATGTTGAGGTTATTGTTGAATTTGTTGGTGTTTTTCAATGTTGAGGTTGTTGTTGTTTTTCAATGTTGAGGTTGTTGTTGAATTTGTTGGTGTTTTTCAATGTTGAGTTTGTTGTTGTTTTTCAATGTTGAGGTTGTTGTTGAATTTGTTGGTGTTTTTCAATGTTGAGGTTGTTGTTTTTTTTCAATGTTGAGGTTGTTGTTGAATTTGTTGGTGTTATTCAATGTTGAGGTTGTTGTTGTTTTTCAATGTTGAGGTTGTTGTTGAATTTGTTGGTGCTTTTCAATGTTGAGGTTGTTGTTGAATTTGCTGGTGTTTTTAAATGTTGAGGTTGTTGTTGAAATTACTGGTGTTTTGCAACGTTGAGGTTGTTGTTGTTTTTCAATGTTGAGGTTGTTGTTGAATTTGTTGGTGTTTTTCAATGTTGAGGTTGTTGTTGTTTTTCAATGTTGAGGTTGTTGTTGTCTTTGTTGGGGATTTTCAATTTCGAGGTTGTTGTTGAATTTGTTGGTGTTTTTCAATGTTGAAGTTGTTGTTGAATTTGTTGGTGTTTTTCAATGTTGAGGTTGTTGCTGTTTTTCAATGTTGAGGTTGTTGTTTTTCAATGCTGAGGTTCTTGTTGAATTTGTTGGTGTGTTTCAATGTTGAGGTTGTTGTTGGATTTGTTGGTGTTTTTCAATGTTGAGGTTGTTGTTGTTTTTCAATGTTGAGGTTGTTGTTGTATTTGTTGGTGTTTTTCAATGTTTAGGTTGTTGTTGTTTTTCAATGTTGAGGTTGTTGTTGAATTTGTTGGTGTTTTTCAATGTTGAGGTTGTTGTTGAATTTGTTGGTGATTTTCAATGTTGAGGTTGTTGTTGTTTTTCAATGTTGAGGTTGTTGTTGAATTTGTTCGTGTTTTTCAATGTTGAGTTTGTTGTTGTTTTTCAATGTTGAGGTTGTTGCTGAATTTGTTGGTGTTTTTCAATGTTGAGGTTGTTGTTGTTTTTCAATGTTGAGGTTGTTGTTGAATTTGTTGGTGTTTTTCAATGTTGAGGTTGTTGTTGTTTTTCAATGTTGAGGTTGTTGTTGAATTCGTTGGTGCTTTTCAATGTTGAGGTTGTTGTTGAATTTGTTGGTGTTTTTCAATGTTGAGGTTGTTGTTGTTTTTCAATGTTGAGGTTGTTGTTGTATTTGTTGGTGTTTTTCAATGTTTAGGTTGTTGTCGTTTTTCAATGTTGAGGTTGTTGTTGAATTTGTTGGTGTTTTTCAATGTTGAGGTTGTTGTTGAATTTGTTGGTGATTTTCAATGTTGAGGTTGTTGTTGTTTTTCAATGTTGAGGTTGTTGTTGAATTTGTTCGTGTTTTTCAATGTTGAGTTTGTTGTTGTTTTTCAATGTTGAGGTTGTTGCTGAATTTGTTGGTGTTTTTCAATGTTGAGGTTGTTGTTGTTATTCAATGTTGAGGTTGTTGTTGAATTTGTTGGTGTTTTTCAATGTTGAGGTTGTTGTTGTTTTTCAATGTTGAGGTTGTTGTTGAATTCGTTGGTGCTTTTCAATGTTGAGGTTGTTGTTGAATTTGTTGGTGTTTTTCAATGTTGAGGTTGTTGTTGTTTTTCAATGTTGAGGTTGTTGTTGAATTTGTTGGTGTTTTTGAATGTTGAGTTCGTTGTTGAATTTGTTGGTGTTTTTCAATGTTGAGGTTGTTGTTGAATTTGTTGAAATTTTTCAATGTTGAGGTTGTTGTTGAATTTGTTGGTGTTTTTCAATGTTGAGGTTGTTGCTGTTTTTCAATGTTGAGGTAGTTGTTCAATTTGTAGGTGTTTTTCAATGTTGAGATTGTTGTTGTTTTTCAATTTTGAGGTTGTTGTTGAATTTGTTGGTGTTTTTAAATGTTGAGGTTGTTGTTGAATTTGTTGGTGTTTTTCAATGTTGAGGTTGTTGTTGTTTTTCAATGTTGAGGTTATTGTTCAATTTGTTGGTGTTTTTCAATGTTGAGGTTGTTGTTGTTTTTCAATGTTGAGGTTGTTGTTGAATTTGTTGGTGTTTTTCAATGTTGAGGTTGTTGTTGTTTTTCAATGTTGAGGTTGTTGTTTTTCAATGCTGAGGTTCTTGTTGAATTTGTTGGTGAGTTTCAATGTTGAGGTTGTTGTTGGAATTGTTGGTGTTTTTCAATGTTGAGGTTGTTGTTGTTTTTCAATGTTGAGGTTGTTGTTGTATTTGTTGGTGTTTTTCAATGTTTAGGTTGTTGTTGTTTTTCAATGTTGAGGTTGTTGTTGAATTTGTTGGTGTTTTTCAATGTTGAGGTTGTTGTTGAATTTGTTGGTGATTTTCAATGTTGAGGTTGTTGTTGTTTTTCAATGTTGAGGTTGTTGTTGAATTTGTTCGTGTTTTTCAATGTTGAGTTTGTTGTTGTTTTTCAATGTTGAGGTTGTTGCTGAATTTGTTGGTGTTTTCAATGTTGAGGTTGTTGTTGTTTTTCAATGTTGAGGTTCTTGTTGAATTTGTTGGTGTTTTTCAATGTTGAGGTTGTTGTTGTTTTTCAATGTTGAGGTTGTTGTTGAATTCGTTGGTGCTTTTCAATGTTGAGGTTGTTGTTGAATTTGTTGGTGTTTTTCAATGTTGAGGTTGTTGTTGTTTTTCAATGTTGAGGTTGTTGTTGTATTTGTTGGTGTTTTTCAATGTTTAGGTTGTTGTTGTTTTTCAATGTTGAGGTTGTTGTTGAATTTGTTGGTGTTTTTCAATGTTGAGGTTGTTGTTGAATTTGTTGGTGATTTTCAATGTTGAGGTTGTTGTTGTTTTTCAATGTTGAGGTTGTTGTTGAATTTGTTCGTGTTTTTCAATGTTGAGTTTGTTGTTGTTTTTCAATGTTGAGGTTTTTGCTGAATTTGTTGGTGTTTTTCAATGTTGAGGTTGTTGTTGTTTTTCAATGTTGAGGTTGTTGTTGAATTTGTTGGTGTTTTTCAATGTTGAGGTTGTTGTTGTTTTTCAATGTTGAGGTTGTTGTTGAATTCGTTGGTGCTTTTCAATGTTGAGGTTGTTGTTGAATTTGTTGGTGTTTTTCAATGTTGAGGTTGTTGTTGTTTTTCAATGTTGAGGTTGTTGTTGAATTTGTTGGTGTTTTTGAATGTTGAGTTCGTTGTTGAATTTGTTGGTGTTTTTCAATGTTGAGGTTGTTGTTGAATTTGTTGAAATTTTTCAATGTTGAGGTTGTTGTTGAATTTGTTGGTGTTTTTCAATGTTGAGGTTGTTGCTGTTTTTCAATGTTGAGGTAGTTGTTCAATTTGTAGGTGTTTTTCAATGTTGAGATTGTTGTTGTTTTTCAATTTTAAGGTTGTTGTTGAATTTGTTGGTGTTTTTAAATGTTGAGGTTGTTGTTGAATTTGTTGGTGTTTTTCAATGTTGAGGTTGTTGTTGTTTTTCAATGTTGAGGTTATTGTTGAAATTGTTGGTGTTTTTCAATGTTGAGGTTGTTGTTGTTTTTCAATGTTGAGGTTGTTGTTGAATTTGTTGGTGTTTTTCAATGTTGAGTTTGTTGTTGTTTTTCAATGTTGAGGTTGTTGTTGAATTTGTTGGTGTTTTTCAATGTTGAGGTTGTTGTTGTTTTTCAATGTTGAGGTTGTTGTTGAATTTGTTGGTGTTATTCAATGTTGAGGTTGTTGTTGTTTTTCCATGTTGAGGTTGTTTTTGAATTTGTTGGTCTTTTTCAATGTTGAGGTTGTTGTTGAATTTGTTGGTGTTTCTCAATGTTGAGGTTGTTGTTATTTTTCAATGTTGAGGTTGTTGTTGAATTTGTTGGTGCTTTTCAATGTTGAGGTTGTTGTTGAATTTGTTGGTGTTTTTCAATGTTGAGGTTGTTGTTGTTTTTCAATGTTGAGGTTGTTATTGAATTTGTTGGTGTTTTTAAATGTTGAGGTTGTTGTTGAATTTGTTGGTATTTTTCAATGTTGAGGTTGTTGTTGTATTTGAATGTTGAGGTTATTGTTGAATTTGTTGGTGTTTTTCAATGTTGAGGTTGTTGTTGTTTTTCAATGTTGAGGTTGTTGTTGTATTTGTTGGTGTTTTTCAATGTTGAGGTTGTTGTTGTTTTTCAATGTTGAGGTTTTTGTTCAATTTGTTGGTGTTTTTCAATGTTGAGATTGTTGTTGTTTTTCAATGTTGAGGTTGTTGTTGAATTTGTTGGTGTTTTTAAATGTTGAGGTTGTTGTTGAATTTGTTGGTATTTTTCAATGTTGAGGTTGTTGTTGAATTTGTTGGTGTTTTTCAATGTTGAGGTTGTTGCTGTTTTTCAATGTTGAGGTTGTTGTTCAATTTGTTGGTGTTTTTCAATGTTGAGATTGTTGTTGTTTTTCAATGTTGAGGTTGTTGTTGAATTTGGTGGTGTTTTTAACTGTTGAGGTTGTTGTTGAATTTGTTGGTATTTTTCAATGTTGAGGTTGTTGTTGTTTTTCAATGTTGAGGTTGTTGTTGAATTTGTTGGTGTTTTTCAATGTTGAGGTTGTAGTTGTTTTTCAATGTTGAGACTGTCGTTGTTTTTCAATGTTGAGGTTGTTGTTGAATTTGTTGTTGTTTTTAAATGTTGAGGTTGTTGTTGAAATTGTTGGTGTTTTTCAATGTTGAGGTTGTTGTTGTTTTTCAATGTTGAGGTTATTGTTGAATTTGTTGGTGTTTTTCAATGTTGAGGTTGTTGTTGTTTTTCAATGTTGAGGTTGTTGTTGAATTTGTTGGTGTTTTTCAATGTTGAGTTTGTTGTTGTTTTTCAATGTTGAGGTTGTTGTTGAATTTGTTGGTGTTTTTCAATGTTGAGGTTGTTGTTTTTTTTCAATGTTGAGGTTGTTGTTGAATTTGTTGGTGTTATTCAATGTTGAGGTTGTTGTTGTTTTTCAATGTTGAGGTTGTTGTTGAATTTGTTGGTGCTTTTCAATGTTGAGGTTGTTGTTGAATTTGTTGGTGTTTTTCAATGTTGAGGTTGTTGTTGTTTTTCAATGTTGAGGTTGTTGTTGAATTTGTTGGTGCTTTTCAATGTTGAGGTTGTTGTTGAATTTGTTGGTGTTTTTCAATGTTGAGGTTGTTGTTGTTTTTCAATGTTGAGGTTGTTGTTGAATTTGTTGGTGTTTTTCAATGTTGAGTTTGTTGTTGAATTTGTTGGTATTTTTCAATGTTGAGGTTGTTGTTCAATTTGTTGGTATTTTTCAATGTTGAGGTTGTTGTTGAATTTGTTGGTGTTTTTCAATGTTGAGGTTGTTGCTGTTTTTCAATGTTGAGGTTGTTGTTCAATTTGTTGGTGTTTTTCAATGTTGAGATTGTTGTTGTTTTTCAATGTTGAGGTTGTTGTTGAATTTGTTGGTGTTTTTAAATGTTGAGGTTGTTGTTGAATTTGTTGGTATTTTTCAATGTTGAGGTTGTTGTTGTTTTTCAATGTTGAGGTTATTGTTGAATTTGTTGGTGTTTTTCAATGTTGAGGTTGTTGTTGTTTTTCAATGTTGAGGTTGTTGTTGAATTTGTTGGTGTTTTTCAATGTTGAAGTTGTTGTTGTATTTCAATGTTGAGGTTGTTGTTGAATTTGTTGGTGTTTTTAAATGTTGAGGTTGTTGTTGAATTTGTTGGTATTTTTCAATGTTGAGGTTGTTGTTGTTTTTCAATGTTGAGGTTGTTGTTGAATTTGTTGGTATTTTTCAATGTTGAGGTTGTTGTTGAATTTGTTGGTGTTTTTCATGTTGAGGTTGTTGCTGTTTTTCAATGTTGAGGTTGTTGTTCAATTTGTTGGTGTTTTTCAATGTTGAGATTGTTGTTGTTTTTCAATGTTGAGGTTGTTGTTGAATTTGTTTATGTTTTTAAATGTTGAGGTTGTTGTTGAATTTGTTGGTATTTTTCAATGTTGAGGTTGTTGTTGTTTTTCAATGTTGAGGTTATTGTTGAATTTGTTGGTGTTTTTCAATGTTGAGGTTGTTGTTGTTTTTCAATGTTGTGGTTGTTGTTGAATTTGTTGGTGTTTTTCAATGCAGAGGTTGTTGTTGAATTTGTAGGTGTTTTTCAATGTTGAGGTTGTTGTTGAATTTGTTGGTGTTTTTCAATGTTGATGTTGTTGTTGTTTTTAAATGTTGAGGTTGTTGTTGAATTTGTTGGTGTTTTTAAATGTTGAGGTTGTTGTTGAATTTGTTGGTATTTTTCAATGTTGAGGTTGTTGTTGTTTTTCAATGTTGAGGTTATTGTTGAATTTGTTGGTGTTTTTCAATGTTGAGGTTGTTGTTGTTTTTCAATGTTGAGGTTGTTGTTGAATTTGTTGGCGTTTTTCAATGTTGAGATTGTTGTTGTATTTCAATGTTGAGGTTGTTGTTGAATTTGTTGGTGTTTTTAAATGTTGAGGTTGTTGTTGAATTTGTTGGTATTTTTCAATGTTGAGGTTGTTGTTGTTTTTCAATGTTGAGGTTGTTGTTGAATTTGTTGGTATTTTTCAATGTTGAGGTTGTTGTTGAATTTGTTGGTGTTTTTCAATGTTGAGGTTGTTGCTGTTTTTCAATGTTGAGGTTGTTGTTCAATTTGTTGGTGTTTTTCAATGTTGAGATTGTTGTTGTTTTTCAATGTTGAGGTTGTTGTTGAATTTGTTTATGTTTATAAATGTTGAGGTTGTTGTTGAATTTGTTGGTGTTTTTCAATGTTGAGGTTGTTGTTGTTTTTCAATGTTGTGGTTGTTGTTGAATTTGCTGGTGTTTTTCAATGCAGAGGTTGTTGTTGAATTTGTAGGTGTTTTTCAATGTTGAGGTTGTTGTTGAATTTGTTGGTGTTTTTCAATGTTGATGTTGTTGTTGTTTTTAAATGTTGAGGTTGTTGTTGAATTTGTTGGTGTTTTTTTAATTTTGAGGTTGTTGGTGTTTTTCAATGTTGAGGTTGTTGTTGAATTTGATGGTATTTTTCAATGTCGAGGTTGTTGTTGAATTTGTTGGTGATTTTCAATGTTGAAGTTGTTGTTGAATTTGTTGGTGTTTTTTAATTTCGAGGTTGTTGTTGAATTTGTTGGTGTTTTTCAATGTTGAAGTTTTTGTTGAATTTGTTGGTGTTTTTCAATGTTGAGGTTGTTGTTGTTTTTCAATGTTGAGGTTGTTGTTGAATTTGTTGGTGTTTTTCAATGTTGAGGTTGTTGTTGTTTTTCAATGCTGAGGTTGATGTTGAATTTGTTGGTGTTTTTCAATGTTGAGGTTATTGTTCTATTTGTTGGTGTTTTTCAATGTTGAGGTTGTTGTTGTTTTTCAATGTTGAGGTTGTTGTTGAATTTGTTGGTGTTTTTCAATGTTGAGGTTGTTGTTGTTTTTCAATGTTGAGGTTGTTGTTGAATTTGTTGGTGTTTTTCAATGTTGAAGTTGTGGTTGAATTTGTTGGTGTATTTCAATGTTGAGGTTGTTGTTCTTTTTCAATATTGAGGTTGTTGTTGAATTTGTTGTTGTTTTTCAATGTCGGGGTTTTTGTTGAATTTGTTGGTGTTTTTCAATGTTGAATTTTTTGTTGAATTTGTTGGTGTTTTTCAATGTTGAGGTTGTTGTTTTTCAATGTTGAGGTTGTTGTTGAATTTGTTGGCGTTTTTAAATGTTGAGGTTGTTGTTGAGTTTGTTGGTGTTTTCAATGTTGAGGTTGTTGTTGAATTTGTTGGTGTTTTTAAATGTTGAGGTTGTTGTTGAATTTGCTGGTGTTTTGCAATGTTGAGGTTGTTGTTGTTTTTCAATGTTGAGGTTGTTGTTGAATTTGTTGGTGTTTTTCAATGTTGAGGTTGTTGTTGTTTTTCAATGTTGAGGTTGTTGTTGTATTTGTTGGGGTTTTTCAATTTCGAGGTTGTTGTTGAATTTGTTGGTGTTTTTCAATGTTGAAGTTGTTGTTGAATTTGTTGGTGTTTTTCAATGTTGAGGTTGTTGTTGCTTTTCAATGTTGAGGTTGTTGTTGTTTTTCAATGCTGAGGTTGTTGTTGAATTTGTTGGTGTATTTCAATGTTGAGGTTGTTGTTGAATTTGTTGGTGTTTTTCAATGTTGAGGTTGTTGTTGTTTTTCAATGTTGAGGTTGTTGTTGACTTTGTTGGTGTTTTTCAATGTTGAGTTTGTTGTTGTTTTTCAATGTTGAGGTTGTTGTTGAATTTGTTGGTGTTTTTCAATGTTGAGGTTGTTGTTGTTTTTCAATGTTGAGGTTGTTGTTGAATTTTTTGGTGTTTTTCAATGTTGATGTTGTTGTTGTTTTTCAATGTTGAGGTTGTTGTTGAATTTGTTGGTGCTTTTCAATGTTGAGGTTGTTGTTGAATTTGTTGGTGTTTTTCAATGTTGAGGTTGTTGTTGTTTTTCAATGTTGAGGTTGTTGTTGAATTTGTTGGTGTTTTTCAATGTTGAATTTGCTGCTGAATTTGTTGGTGTTTTTCAATGTTGAGGTTGTTGTTGAATTTGTCGGTGTTTTTCAATGTTGAGGTTGTTGTTGAATTTGTTGGTGTTTTTCAATGTTGAGGTTGTTGCTGTTTTTCAATGTTGAGGTTGTTGTTCAATTTGTTGGTGTTTTTCAATGTTGAGATTGTTGTTGTTTTTCAATGTTGAGGTTGTTGTTGAATTTGTTGGTGTTTTTCAATGTTGAGGTTGTTGTTGAATTTGTTGGTGTTTTTCAATGTTGAGGTTGTTGTTGTTTTTCAATGTTGAGGTTGTTGTTGAATTTGTTGGTGTTTTTCAATGTTGAGGTTGTTGTTTTTTTTCAATGTTGAGGTTGTTGTTGAATTTGTTGGTGTTTTTCAATTTCGAGGTTGTTGTTGAATTTGTTGCTGTTTTTCAATGTTGATGTTGTTGGTGAATTTGTTGGTGTTTTTCAATGTTGAGGTTGTTGTTGTTTTTCAATGTTGAGGTTGTTGTTGAATTTGTTGGTGTTTTTCAATGTTGAGGTTGTTGTTGTTTTTCAATGCTGAGGTTGTTGTTGAATTTGTTGGTGTTTTTCAATGTTGAGGTTGTTGTTGAATTTGTTGCCGTTTTTCAATGTTGAGGTTGTTGAATTTGTTGGTGTTTTTCAATGTTGAGGTTGTTGTTGTTTTTCAATGTTGAGGTTGTTGTTGAACTTGTTGGTGTTATTCAATGTTGAGGTTGTTGTTGTTTTTCAATGTTGAGGTTGTTGTTGAATTTGTTGGTGTTTTTCAATGTTGAGGTTGTTGTTGAATTTGTTGGTGTTTTTCAATGTTGAGGTTGTTGTTGTTTTTCAATGTTGAGGTTGTTGAATTTGTTGGTGTTTTTCAATCTTGAGTTTGTTGTTGAATTTGTTGGTGTTTTTCAATGTTGAGGTTGTTGTTGAATTTGTTGGTGTTTTTCAATGTTGAGGTTGTTGTTGAATTTGTTGGTGTTTTTCAATGTTCAGGTTGTTGTTGTTTTTCAATGTTGAGGTTATTGTTGAATTTGTTGGTGTTTTTCAATGTTGAGGTTGTTGTTGTTTTTCAATGTTGAGGTTGTTGTTGAATTTGTTGGTGTTTTTCAATGTTGAGTTTGTTGTTGTTTTTCAATGTTGAGGTTGTTGTTGAATTTGTTGGTGTTTTTCAATGTTGAGGTTGTTGTTGTTTTTCAATGTTGAGGTTGTTGTTGAATTTGTTGGTGTTATTCAATGTTGAGGTTGTTGTTGTTTTTCAATGTTGAGGTTGTTGTTGAATTTGTTGGTGTTTTTCAATGTTGAGGTTGTTGTTGAATTTGTTGGTGTTTTTCAATGTTGAGGTTGTTGTTGTTTTTCAATGTTGAGGTTGTTGAATTTGTTGCTGTTTTTCAATCTTGAGTTTGTTGTTGAATTTGTTGGTGTTTTTCAATGTTGAGGTTGTTGTTGAATTTGTTGGTGTTTTTCAATGTTGAGGTTGTTGTTGTTTTTCAATGTTGAGGTTGTTGTTGAATTTGTTGGTGTTTTTCAATGTTGAGGTTGTTGTTGTTTTTCAATGCTGAGGTTGATGTTGAATTTGTTGGTGTTTTTCAATGTTGAGGTTGTTGTTGTATTTGTTGGTGTTTTTCAATGTTGAGGTTGTTGTTGTTTTTCAATGTTGAGGTTGTTGTTGAATTTGTTGGTGTTTTTCAATGTTGAGGTTGTTGTTGTTTTTCAATGTTGAGGTTGTTGTTGAATTTGTTGGTGTTTTTCAATGTTGAAGTTGTGGTTGAATTTGTTGGTGTATTTCAATGTTGAGGTTGTTGTTCTTTTTCAATATTGAGGTTGTTGTTGAATTTGTTGTTGTTTTTCAATGTCGGGGTTGTTGTTGAATTTGTTGGTGTTTTTCAATGTTGAATTTTTTGTTGAATTTGTTGGTGTTTTTCAATGTTGAGGTTGTTGTTTTTCAATGTTGAGGTTGTTGTTGAATTTGTTGGCGTTTTTAAATGTTGAGGTTGTTGTTGAATTTGTTGGTGTTTTCAATGTTGAGGTTGTTGTTGAATTTGTTGGTGTTTTTAAATGTTGAGGTTGTTGTTGAATTTGCTGGTGTTTTGCAATGTTGAGGTTGTTGTTGTTTTTCAATGTTGAGGTTGTTGTTGAATTTGTTGGTGTTTTTCAATGTTGAGGTTGTTGTTGTTTTTCAATGTTGAGGTTGTTGTTGTATTTGTTGGGGTTTTTCAATTTCGAGGTTGTTGTTGAATTTGTTGGTATTTTTCAATGTTGAAGTTGTTGTTGAATTTGTTGGTGTTTTTCAATGTTGAGGTTGTTGTTGTTTTTCAATGTTGAGGTTGTTGTTGTTTTTCAATGCTGAGGTTGTTGTTGAATTTGTTGGTGTATTTCAATGTTGAGGTTGTTGTTGAATTTGTTGGTGTTTTTCAAGGTTGAGGTTGTTGTTGTTTTTCAATGTTGAGGTTGTTGTTGACTTTGTTGGTGTTTTTCAATGTTGAGTTTGTTGTTGTTTTTCAATGTTGAGGTTGTTGTTGAATTTGTTGGTGTTTTTCAATGTTGAGGTTGTTGTTGTTTTTCAATGTTGAGGTTGTTGTTGAATTTTTTGGTGTTTTTCAATGTTGATATTGTTGTTGTTTTTCAATGTTGAGGTTGTTGTTGAATTTGTTGGTGCTTTTCAATGTTGAGGTTGTTGTTGAATTTGTTGGTGTTTTTCAATGTTGAGGTTGTTGTTGTTTTTCAATGTTGAGGTTGTTGTTGAATTTGTTGGTGTTTTTCAATGTTGAGTTTGCTGCTGAATTTGTTGGTGTTTTTCAATGTTGAGGTTGTTGTTGAATTTGTCGGTGTTTTTCAATGTTGAGGTTGTTGTTGAATTTGTTGGTGTTTTTCAATGTTGAGGTTGTTGCTGTTTTTCAATGTTGAGGTTGTTGTTCAATTTGTTGGTGTTTTTCAATGTTGAGATTGTTGTTGTTTTTCAATGTTGAGGTTGTTGTTGAATTTGTTGGTGTTTTTCAATGTTGAGGTTGTTGTTGAATTTGTTGGTGTTTTTCAATGTTGAGGTTGTTGTTGTTTTTCAATGTTGAGGTTGTTGTTGAATTTGTTGGTGTTTTTCAATGTTGAGGTTGTTGTTTTTTTTCAATGTTGAGGTTGTTGTTGAATTTGTTGGTGTTTTTCAATTTCGAGGTTGTTGTTGAATTTGTTGCTGTTTTTCAATGTTGAAGTTGTTGTTGAATTTGTTGGTGTTTTTCAATGTTGAGGTTGTTGTTGTTTTTCAATGTTGAGGTTGTTGTTGAATTTGTTGGTGTTTTTCAATGTTGAGGTTGTTGTTGTTTTTCAATGCTGAGGTTGTTGTTGAATTTGTTGGTGTTTTTCAATGTTGAGGTTGTTGTTGAATTTGTTGGTGTTTTTCAATGTTGAGGTTGTTGTTGTTTTTCAATGTTGAGGTTGTTGAATTTGTTGGTGTTTTTCAATCTTGAGTTTGTTGTTGAATTTGTTGGTGTTTTTCAATGTTGAGGTTGTTGTTGAATTTGTTGGTGTTTTTCAATGTTGAGGTTGTTGTTGTTTTTCAATGTTGAGGTTGTTGTTGAATTTGTTGGTATTATTCAATGTTGAGGTTGTTGTTGTTTTTCAATGTTGAGGTTGTTGTTGAATTTGTAGGTGTTTTTCAATGTTGAGGTTGTTGTTGAATTTGTTGGTGTTTTTCAATGTTGAGGTTGTTGTTGTTTTTCAATGTTGAGGTTGTTGAATTTGTTGCTGTTTTTCAATCTTGAGTTTGTTGTTGAATTTGTTGGGGTTTTTCAATGTTGAGGTTGTTGTTGAATTTGTTGGTGTTTTTCAATGTTGAGATTGTTGATGTTTTTCAATGTTGAGGTTGTTGTTGAATTTGTTGGTGTTTTTCAATGTTGAGGTTGTTGTTGTTTTTCAATGCTGAGATTGATGTTGAATTTGTTGGTGTTTTTCAATGTTGAGGTTGTTGTTGTTTTTCAATGTTGAGGTTGTTGTTGAATTTGTTGGTGTTTTTCAATGTTGAGGTTGTTGTTGTTTTTCAATGTTGAGGTTGTTGTTGAATTTGTTGGTGTTTTTCAATGTTGAAGTTGTGGTTGAATTTGTTGGTGTATTTCAATGTTGAGGTTGTTGTTCTTTTTCAATATTGAGGTTGTTGTTGAATTTGTTGTTGTTTTTCAATGTCGGGGTTGTTGTTGAATTTGTTGGTGTTTTTCAAAGTTGAATTTTTTCTTGAATTTGTTGGTGTTTTTCAATGTTGAGGTTGTTGTTTTTCAATGTTGAGGTTGTTGTTGAATTTGTTGGCGTTTTTAAATGTTGAGGTTGTTGTTGAATTTGTTGGTGTTTTCAAGGTTGAGGTTGTTGTTGTTTTTCAATGTTGAGGTTGTTGTTGACTTTGTTGGTGTTTTTCAATGTTGAGTTTGTTGTTGTTTTTCAATGTTGAGGTTGTTGTTGAATTTGTTGGTGTTTTTCAATGTTGAGGTTGTTGTTGTTTTTCAATGTTGAGGTTGTTGTTGAATTTTTTGGTGTTTTTCAATGTTGATGTTGTTGTTGTTTTTCAATGTTGAGGTTGTTGTTGAATTTGTTGGTGCTTTTCAATGTTGAGGTTGTTGTTGAATTTGTTGGTGTTTTTCAATGTTGAGGTTGTTGTTGTTTTTCAATGTTGAGGTTGTTGTTGAATTTGTTGGTGTTTTTCAATGTTGAGTTTGCTGCTGAATTTGTTGGTGTTTTTCAATGTTGAGGTTGTTGTTGAATTTGTCGGTGTTTTTCAATGTTGAGGTTGTTGTTGAATTTGTTGGTGTTTTTCAATGTTGAGGTTGTTGCTGTTTTTCAATGTTGAGGTTGTTGTTCAATTTGTTGGTGTTTTTCAATGTTGAGATTGTTGTTGTTTTTCAATGTTGAGGTTGTTGTTGAATTTGTTGGTGTTTTTCAATGTTGAGGTTGTTGTTGAATTTGTTGGTGTTTTTCAATGTTGAGGTTGTTGTTGTTTTTCAATGTTGAGGTTGTTGTTGAATTTGTTGGTGTTTTTCAATGTTGAGGTTGTTGTTTTTTTTCAATGTTGAGGTTGTTGTTGAATTTGTTGGTGTTTTTCAATTTCGAGGTTGTTGTTGAATTTGTTGCTGTTTTTCAATGTTGAAGTTGTTGTTGAATTTGTTGGTGTTTTTCAATGTTGAGGTTGTTGTTGTTTTTCAATGTTGAGGTTGTTGTTGAATTTGTTGGTGTTTTTCAATGTTGAGGTTGTTGTTGTTTTTCAATGCTGAGGTTGTTGTTGAATTTGTTGGTGTTTTTCAATGTTGAGGTTGTTGTTGAATTTGTTGGCGTTTTTCAATGTTGAGGTTGTTGAATTTGTTGGTGTTTTTCAATGTTGAGGTTGTTGTTGTTTTTCAATGTTGAGGTTGTTGTTGAACTTGTTGGTGTTATTCAATGTTGAGGTTGTTGTTGTTTTTCAATGTTGAGGTTGTTGTTGAATTTGTTGGTGTTTTTCAATGTTGAGGTTGTTGTTGAATTTGTTGGTGTTTTTCAAAGTTGAGGTTGTTGTTGTTTTTCAATGTTGAGGTTGTTGAATTTGTTGGTGTTTTTCAATCTTGAGTTTGTTGTTGAATTTGTTGGTGTTTTTCAATGTTGAGGTTGTTGTTGAATTTGTTGGTGTTTTTCAATGTTGAGGTTGTTGTTGAATTTGTTGGTGTTTTTCAATGTTGAGGTTGTTGTTGTTTTTCAATGTTAAGGTTATTGTTGAATTTGTTGGTGTTTTTCAATGTTGAGGTTGTTGTTGTTTTTCAATGTTGAGGTTGTTGTTGAATTTGTTGGTGTTTTTCAATGTTGAGGTTGTTGTTGTTTTTCAATGTTGAGGTTATTGTTGAATTTGTTGGTGTTTTTCAATGTTGAGTTTGTTGTTGTTTTTCAATGTTGAGGTTGTTGTTGAATTTGTTGGTGTTTTTCAATGTTGAGGTTGTTGTTGTTTTTCAATGTTGAGGTTGTTGTTGAATTTGTTGGTGTTATTCAATGTTGAGGTTGTTGTTGTTTTTCAATGTTGAGGTTGTTGTTGAATTTGTTGGTGTTTTTCAATGTTGAGGTTGTTGTTGAATTTGTTGGTGTTTTTCAATGTTGAGGTTGTTGTTGTTTTTCAATGTTGAGGTTGTTGAATTTGTTGCTGTTTTTCAATCTTGAGTTTGTTGTTGAATTTGTTGGTGTTTTTAAATGTTGAGGTTGTTGTTGAATTTGTTGGTGTTTTTCAATGTTGAGGTTGTTGTTGTTTTTCAATGTTGAGGTTGTTGTTGAGTTTGTTGGTGTTTTTCAATGTTGAGGTTGTTGTTGAATTTGTTGGTGTTTTTCAATGTTGAGGTTGTTGTTGAATTTGTTGGTGTTTTTCAATGTTGAGGTTGTTGTTGTTTTTCAATGTTGAGGTTGTTGTTGTTTTTCAATGCTGAGGTTGTTGTTCAATTTGTTGGTGTGTTTCAATGTTGAGGTTGTTGTTGAATTTGTTGGTGTTTTTCAATGTTGAGGTTGTTGTTGAATTTGTTGGTGTTTTTCAATGTTGAGGTTGTTGTTGAATTTTTTGGTGTTTTTCAATGTTGAGGTTGTTGTTGTTTTTCAATGTTGAGGTTGTTGTTGAATTTGTTGGTGCTTTTCAATGTTGAGGTTGTTGTTGAATTTGTTGGTGTTTTTCAATGTTGAGGTTGTTGTTGTTTTTCAATGTTGAGGTTGTTGTTGAATTTGTTGGTGTTTTTCAATGTTGAGGTTGTTGTTGTTTTTCAATGCTGAGGTTGTTGTTGAATTTGTTGGTGTTTTTCAATGTTGAGGTAGTTGTTGAATTTGTTGGCGTTATTCAATGTTGAGGTTGTTGAATTTGTTGGTGTTTTTCAATGTTGAGGTTGTTGTTGTTTTTCAATGTTGAGGTTGTTGTTGAACTTGTTGGTGTTATTCAATGTTGAGGTTGTTGTTGTTTTTCAATGTTGAGGTTGTTGTTGAATTTGTTGGTGTTTTTCAATGTTGAGGTTGTTGTTGAATTTGTTGGTGTTTTTCAATGTTGAGGTTGTTGTTGTTTTTCAATGTTGAGGTTGTTGAATTTGTTGGTGTTTTTCAATCTTGAGTTTGTTGTTGAATTTGTTGGTGTTTTTCAATGTTGAGGTTGTTGTTGAATTTGTTGGTGTTTTTCAATGTTGAGGTTGTTGTTGAATTTGTTGGTGTTTTTCAATGTTGAGGTTGTTGTTGTTTTTCAATGTTGAGGTTATTGTTGAATTTGTTGGTGTTTTTCAATGTTGAGGTTGTTGTTGTTTTTCAATGTTGAGGTTGTTGTTGAATTTGTTGGTGTTTTTCAATGTTGAGTTTGTTGTTGTTTTTCAATGTTGAGGTTGTTGTTGAATTTGTTGGTGTTTTTCAATGTTGAGGTTGTTGTTGTTTTTCAATGTTGAGGTTGTTGTTGAATTTGTTGGTGTTATTCAATGTTGAGGTTGTTGTTGTTTTTCAATGTTGAGGTTGTTGTTGAATTTGTTGGTGTTTTTCAATGTTGAGGTTGTTGTTGAATTTGTTGGTGTTTTTCAATGTTGAGGTTGTTGTTGTTTTTCAATGTTGAGGTTGTTGAATTTGTTGGTGTTTTTCAATCTTGAGTTTGTTGTTGAGTTTGTTGGTGTTTTTCAATGTTGAGGTTGTTGTTGAATTTGTTGGTGTTTTTCAATGTTGAGGTTGTTGTTGAATTTGTTGGTGTTTTTCAATGTTGAGGTTGTTGTTGTTTTTCAATGTTGAGGTTGTTGTTGTTTTTCAATGCTGAGGTTGTTGTTGAATTTGTTGGTGTGTTTCAATGTTGAGGTTGTTGTTGAATTTGTTGGTGTTTTTCAATGTTGAGGTTGTTGTTGTATTTGTTGGTGTTTTTCAATGTTGAGGTTGTTGTTGTTTTTCAATGTTGAGGTTGTTGTTGAATTTGTTGGTGTTTTTCAATGTTGAGGTTGTTGTTGTTTTTCAATGTTGAGGTTGTTGTTGAATTTGTTGGTGTTTTTCAATGTTGAAGTTGTGGTTGAATTTGTTGGTGTATTTCAATGTTGAGGTTGTTGTTCTTTTTCAATATTGAGGTTGTTGCTGAATTTGTTGTTGTTTTTCAATGTCGGGGTTGTTGTTGAATTTGTTGGTGTTTTTCAATGTTGAATTTTTTGTTGAATTTGTTGGTGTTTTTCAATGTTGAGGTTGTTGTTTTTCAATGTTGAGGTTGTTGTTGAATTTGTTGGCGTTTTTAAATGTTGAGGTGGTTGTTGAATTTGTTGGTGTTTTCAATGTTGAGGTTGTTGTTGAATTTGTTGGTGTTTTTAAATGTTGAGGTTGTTGTTGAATTTGCTGGTGTTTTGCAATGTTGAGGTTGTTGTTGTTTTTCAATGTTGAGGTTGTTGTTGAATTTGTTGGTGTTTTTCAATGTTGAGGTTGTTGTTGTTTTTCATTGTTGAGGTTGTTGTTGTATTTGTTGGGGTTTTTCAATTTCGAGGTTGTTGTTGAATTTGTTGGTGTTTTTCAATGTTGAAGTTGTTGTTGAATTTGTTGGTGTTTTTCAATGTTGAGGTTGTTGTTGTTTTTCAATGTTGAGGTTGTTGTTGTTTTTCAATGCTGAGGTTGTTGTTGAATTTGTTGGTGTATTTCAATGTTGAGGTTGTTGTTGAATTTGTTGGTGTTTTTCAAGGTTGAGGTTGCTGTTGTTTTTCAATGTTGAGGTTGTTGTTGACTTTGTTGGTGTTTTTCAATGTTGAGTTTGTTGTTGTTTTTCAATGTTGAGGTTGTTGTTGAATTTGTTGGTGTTTTTCAATGTTGAGGTTGTTGTTGTTTTTCAATGTTGAGGTTGTTGTTGAATTTTTTGGTGTTTTTCAATGTTGATGTTGTTGTTGTTTTTCAATGTTGAGGTTGTTGTTGAATTTGTTGGTGCTTTTCAATGTTGAGGTTGTTGTTGAATTTGTTGGTGTTTTTCAATGTTGAGGTTGTTGTTGTTTTTCAATGTTGAGGTTGTTGTTGAATTTGTTGGTGTTTTTCAATGTTGAGTTTGCTGCTGAATTTGTTGGTGTTTTTCAATGTTGAGGTTGTTGTTGAATTTGTCGGTGTTTTTCAATGTTGAGGTTGTTGTTGAATTTGTTGGTGTTTTTCAATGTTGAGGTTGTTGCTGTTTTTCAATGTTGAGGTTGTTGTTCAATTTGTTGGTGTTTTTCAATGTTGAGATTGTTGTTGTTTTTCAATGTTGAGGTTGTTGTTGAATTTGTTGGTGTTTTTCAATGTTGAGGTTGTTGTTGAATTTGTTGGTGTTTTTCAATGTTGAGGTTGTTGTTGTTTTTCAATGTTGAGGTTGTTGTTGAATTTGTTGGTGTTTTTCAATGTTGAGGTTGTTGTTTTTTTTTCAATGTTGAGGTTGTTGTTGAATTTGTTGGTGTTTTTCAATTTCGAGGTTGTTGTTGAATTTGTTGCTGTTTTTCAATGTTGAAGTTGTTGTTGAATTTGTTGGTGTTTTTCAATGTTGAGGTTGTTGTTGTTTTTCAATGTTGAGGTTGTTGTTGAATTTGTTGGTGTTTTTCAATGTTGAGGTTGTTGTTGTTTTTCAATGCTGAGGTTGTTGTTGAATTTGTTGGTGTTTTTCAATGTTGAGGTTGTTGTTGAATTTGTTGGCGTTTTTCAATGTTGAGGTTGTTGAATTTGTTGGTGTTTTTCAATGTTGAGGTTGTTGTTGTTTTTCAATGTTGAGGTTGTTGTTGAACTTGTTGGTGTTATTCAATGTTGAGGTTGTTGTTGTTTTTCAATGTTGAGGTTGTTGTTGAATTTGTTGGTGTTTTTCAATGTTGAGGTTGTTGTTGAATTTGTTGGTGTTTTTCAAAGTTGAGGTTGTTGTTGTTTTTCAATGTTGAGGTTGTTGAATTTGTTGGTGTTTTTCAATCTTGAGTTTGTTGTTGAATTTGTTGGTGTTTTTCAATGTTGAGGTTGTTGTTGAATTTGTTGGTGTTTTTCAATGTTGAGGTTGTTGTTGAATTTGTTGGTGTTTTTCAATGTTGAGGTTGTTGTTGTTTTTCAATGTTGAGGTTGTTGTTGTTTTTCAATGCTGAGGTTGTTGTTGAATTTGTTGGTGTGTTTCAATGTTGAGGTTGTTGTTGAATTTGTTGGTGTTTTTCAATGTTGAGGTTGTTGTTGTATTTGTTGGTGTTTTTCAATGTTGAGGTTGTTGTTGTTTTTCAATGTTGAGGTTGTTGTTGAATTTGTTGGTGTTTTTCAATGTTGAGGTTGTTGTTGTTTTTCAATGTTGAGGTTGTTGTTGAATTTGTTGGTGTTTTTCAATGTTGAAGTTGTGGTTGAATTTGTTGGTGTATTTCAATGTTGAGGTTGTTGTTCTTTTTCAATATTGAGGTTGTTGCTGAATTTGTTGTTGTTTTTCAATGTCGGGGTTGTTGTTGAATTTGTTGGTGTTTTTCAATGTTGAATTTTTTGTTGAATTTGTTGGTGTTTTTCAATGTTGAGGTTGTTGTTTTTCAATGTTGAGGTTGTTGTTGAATTTGTTGGCGTTTTTAAATGTTGAGGTGGTTGTTGAATTTGTTGGTGTTTTCAATGTTGAGGTTGTTGTTGAATTTGTTGGTGTTTTTAAATGTTGAGGTTGTTGTTGAATTTGCTGGTGTTTTGCAATGTTGAGGTTGTTGTTGTTTTTCAATGTTGAGGTTGTTGTTGAATTTGTTGGTGTTTTTCAATGTTGAGGTTGTTGTTGTTTTTCATTGTTGAGGTTGTTGTTGTATTTGTTGGGGTTTTTCAATTTCGAGGTTGTTGTTGAATTTGTTGGTGTTTTTCAATGTTGAAGTTGTTGTTGAATTTGTTGGTGTTTTTCAATGTTGAGGTTGTTGTTGTTTTTCAATGTTGAGGTTGTTGTTGTTTTTCAATGCTGAGGTTGTTGTTGAATTTGTTGGTGTATTTCAATGTTGAGGTTGTTGTTGAATTTGTTGGTGTTTTTCAAGGTTGAGGTTGCTGTTGTTTTTCAATGTTGAGGTTGTTGTTGACTTTGTTGGTGTTTTTCAATGTTGAGTTTGTTGTTGTTTTTCAATGTTGAGGTTGTTGTTGAATTTGTTGGTGTTTTTCAATGTTGAGGTTGTTGTTGTTTTTCAATGTTGAGGTTGTTGTTGAATTTTTTGGTGTTTTTCAATGTTGATGTTGTTGTTGTTTTTCAATGTTGAGGTTGTTGTTGAATTTGTTGGTGCTTTTCAATGTTGAGGTTGTTGTTGAATTTGTTGGTGTTTTTCAATGTTGAGGTTGTTGTTGTTTTTCAATGTTGAGGTTGTTGTTGAATTTGTTGGTGTTTTTCAATGTTGAGTTTGCTGCTGAATTTGTTGGTGTTTTTCAATGTTGAGGTTGTTGTTGAATTTGTCGGTGTTTTTCAATGTTGAGGTTGTTGTTGAATTTGTTGGTGTTTTTCAATGTTGAGGTTGTTGCTGTTTTTCAATGTTGAGGTTGTTGTTCAATTTGTTGGTGTTTTTCAATGTTGAGATTGTTGTTGTTTTTCAATGTTGAGGTTGTTGTTGAATTTGTTGGTGTTTTTCAATGTTGAGGTTGTTGTTGAATTTGTTGGTGTTTTTCAATGTTGAGGTTGTTGTTGTTTTTCAATGTTGAGGTTGTTGTTGAATTTGTTGGTGTTTTTCAATGTTGAGGTTGTTGTTTTTTTTTCAATGTTGAGGTTGTTGTTGAATTTGTTGGTGTTTTTCAATTTCGAGGTTGTTGTTGAATTTGTTGCTGTTTTTCAATGTTGAAGTTGTTGTTGAATTTGTTGGTGTTTTTCAATGTTGAGGTTGTTGTTGTTTTTCAATGTTGAGGTTGTTGTTGAATTTGTTGGTGTTTTTCAATGTTGAGGTTGTTGTTGTTTTTCAATGCTGAGGTTGTTGTTGAATTTGTTGGTGTTTTTCAATGTTGAGGTTGTTGTTGAATTTGTTGGCGTTTTTCAATGTTGAGGTTGTTGAATTTGTTGGTGTTTTTCAATGTTGAGGTTGTTGTTGTTTTTCAATGTTGAGGTTGTTGTTGAACTTGTTGGTGTTATTCAATGTTGAGGTTGTTGTTGTTTTTCAATGTTGAGGTTGTTGTTGAATTTGTTGGTGTTTTTCAATGTTGAGGTTGTTGTTGAATTTGTTGGTGTTTTTCAAAGTTGAGGTTGTTGTTGTTTTTCAATGTTGAGGTTGTTGAATTTGTTGGTGTTTTTCAATCTTGAGTTTGTTGTTGAATTTGTTGGTGTTTTTCAATGTTGAGGTTGTTGTTGAATTTGTTGGTGTTTTTCAATGTTGAGGTTGTTGTTGAATTTGTTGGTGTTTTTCAATGTTGAGGTTGTTGTTGTTTTTCAATGTTGAGGTTATTGTTGAATTTGTTGGTGTTTTTCAATGTTGAGGTTGTTGTTGTTTTTCAATGTTGAGGTTGTTGTTGAATTTGTTGGTGTTTTTCAATGTTGAGTTTGTTGTTGTTTTTCAATGTTGAGGTTGTTGTTGAATTTGTTGGTGTTTTTCAATGTTGAGGTTGTTGTTGTTTTTCAATGTTGAGGTTGTTGTTGAATTTGTTGGTGTTATTCAATGTTGAGGTTGTTGTTGTTTTTCAATGTTGAGGTTGTTGTTGAATTTGTTGGTGTTTTTCAATGTTGAGGTTGTTGTTGAATTTGTTGGTGTTTTTCAATGTTGAGGTTGTTGTTGTTTTTCAATGTTGAGGTTGTTGAATTTGTTGCTGTTTTTCAATCTTGAGTTTGTTGTTGAATTTGTTGGTGTTTTTCAATGTTGAGGTTGTTGTTGAATTTGTTGGTGTTTTTCAATGTTGAGGTTGTTGTTGTTTTTCAATGTTGAGGTTGTTGTTGAGTTTGTTGGTGTTTTTCAATGTTGAGGTTGTTGTTGAATTTGTTGGTGTTTTTCAATGTTGAGGTTGTTGTTGAATTTGTTGGTGTTTTTCAATGTTGAGGTTGTTGTTGTTTTTCAATGTTGAGGTTGTTGTTGTTTTTCAATGCTGAGGTTGTTGTTCAATTTGTTGGTGTGTTTCAATGTTGAGGTTGTTGTTGAATTTGTTGGTGTTTTTCAATGTTGAGGTTGTTGTTGAATTTGTTGGTGTTTTTCAATGTTGAGGTTGTTGTTGTTTTTCAATGTTTAGGTTGTTGTTGAATTTGTTGGTGTTTTTCAATGTTGAGTTTGTTGTTGTTTTTCAATGTTGAGGTTGTTGTTGAATTTGTTGGTGTTTTTCAATGTTGAGGTTGTTGTTGTTTTTCAATGTTGAGGTTGTTGTTGAATTTTTTGGTGTTTTTCAATGTTGAGGTTGTTGTTGTTTTTCAATGTTGAGGTTGTTGTTGAATTTGTTGGTGCTTTTCAATGTTGAGGTTGTTGTTGAATTTGTTGGTGTTTTTCAATGTTGAGGTTGTTGTTGTTTTTCAATGTTGAGGTTGTTGTTGAATTTGTTGGTGTTTTTCAATGTTGAGGTTGTTGTTGTTTTTCAATGCTGAGGTTGTTGTTGAATTTGTTGGTGTTTTTCAATGTTGAGGTAGTTGTTGAATTTGTTGGCGTTATTCAATGTTGAGGTTGTTGAATTTGTTGGTGTTTTTCAATGTTGAGGTTGTTGTTGTTTTTCAATGTTGAGGTTGTTGTTGAACTTGTTGGTGTTATTCAATGTTGAGGTTGTTGTTGTTTTTCAATGTTGAGGTTGTTGTTGAATTTGTTGGTGTTTTTCAATGTTGAGGTTGTTGTTGAATTTGTTGGTGTTTTTCAATGTTGAGGTTGTTGTTGTTTTTCAATGTTGAGGTTGTTGAATTTGTTGGTGTTTTTCAATCTTGAGTTTGTTGTTGAATTTGTTGGTGTTTTTCAATGTTGAGGTTGTTGTTGAATTTGTTGGTGTTTTTCAATGTTGAGGTTGTTGTTGAATTTGTTGGTGTTTTTCAATGTTGAGGTTGTTGTTGTTTTTCAATGTTGAGGTTATTGTTGAATTTGTTGGTGTTTTTCAATGTTGAGGTTGTTGTTGTTTTTCAATGTTGAGGTTGTTGTTGAATTTGTTGGTGTTTTTCAATGTTGAGTTTGTTGTTGTTTTTCAATGTTGAGGTTGTTGTTGAATTTGTTGGTGTTTTTCAATGTTGAGGTTGTTGCTGTTTTTCAATGTTGAGGTTGTTGTTCAATTTGTTGGTGTTTTTCAATGTTGAGATTGTTGTTGTTTTTCAATGTTGAGGTTGTTGTTGAATTTGTTGGTGTTTTTCAATGTTGAGGTTGTTGTTGAATTTGTTGGTGTTTTTCAATGTTGAGGTTGTTGTTGTTTTTCAATGTTGAGGTTGTTGAATTTGTTGGTGTTTTTCAATCTTGAGTTTGTTGTTGAATTTGTTGGTGTTTTTCAATGTTGAGGTTGTTGTTGAATTTGTTGTTGTTTTTCAATGTTGAGGTTGTTGTTGTTTTTCAATGTTGAGGTTGTTGTTGAGTTTGTTGGTGTTTTTCAATGTTGAGGTTGTTGTTGAATTTGTTGGTGTTTTTCAATGTTGAGGTTGTTGTTGAATTTGTTGGTGTTTTTCAATGTTGAGGTTGTTGTTGTTTTTCAATGTTGAGGTTGTTGTTGTTTTTCAATGCTGAGGTTGTTGTTGAATTTGTTGGTGTGTTTCAATGTTGAGGTTGTTGTTGAATTTGTTGGTGTTTTTCAATGTTGAGGTTGTTGTTGTATTTGTTGGTGTTTTTCAATGTTGAGGTTGTTGTTGTTTTTCAATGTTGAGGTTGTTGTTGAATTTGTTGGTGTTTTTCAATGTTGAGGTTGTTGTTGTTTTTCAATGTTGAGGTTGTTGTTGAATTTGTTGGTGTTTTTCAATGTTGAAGTTGTGGTTGAATTTGTTGGTGTATTTCAATGTTGAGGTTGTTGTTCTTTTTCAATATTGAGGTTGTTGTTGAATTTGTTGTTGTTTTTCAATGTCGGGGTTGTTGTTGAATTTGTTGGTGTTTTTCAATGTTGAATTTTTTGTTGAATTTGTTGGTGTTTTTCAATGTTGAGGTTGTTGTTTTTCAATGTTGAGGTTGTTGTTGAATTTGTTGGCGTTTTTAAATGTTGAGGTTGTTGTTGAATTTGTTGGTGTTTTCAATGTTGAGGTTGTTGTTGAATTTGTTGGTGTTTTTAAATGTTGAGGTTGTTGTTGAATTTGCTGGTGTTTTGCAATGTTGAGGTTGTTGTTGTTTTTCAATGTTGAGGTTGTTGTTGAATTTGTTGGTGTTTTTCAATGTTGAGGTTGTTGTTGTTTTTCATTGTTGAGGTTGTTGTTGTATTTGTTGGGGTTTTTCAATTTCGAGGTTGTTGTTGAATTTGTTGGTGTTTTTCAATGTTGAAGTTGTTGTTGAATTTGTTGGTGTTTTTCAATGTTGAGGTTGTTGTTGTTTTTCAATGTTGAGGTTGTTGTTGTTTTTCAATGCTGAGGTTGTTGTTGAATTTGTTGGTGTATTTCAATGTTGAGGTTGTTGTTGAATTTGTTGGTGTTTTTCAAGGTTGAGGTTGTTGTTGTTTTTCAATGTTGAGGTTGTTGTTGACTTTGTTGGTGTTTTTCAATGTTGAGTTTGTTGTTGTTTTTCAATGTTGAGGTTGTTGTTGAATTTGTTGGTGTTTTTCAATGTTGAGGTTGTTGTTGTTTTTCAATGTTGAGGTTGTTGTTGAATTTTTTGGTGTTTTTCAATGTTGATGTTGTTGTTGTTTTTCAATGTTGAGGTTGTTGTTGAATTTGTTGGTGCTTTTCAATGTTGAGGTTGTTGTTGAATTTGTTGGTGTTTTTCAATGTTGAGGTTGTTGTTGTTTTTCAATGTTGAGGTTGTTGTTGAATTTGTTGGTGTTTTTCAATGTTGAGTTTGCTGCTGAATTTGTTGGTGTTTTTCAATGTTGAGGTTGTTGTTGAATTTGTCGGTGTTTTTCAATGTTGAGGTTGTTGTTGAATTTGTTGGTGTTTTTCAATGTTGTGGTTGTTGCTGTTTTTCAATGTTGAGGTTGTTGTTCAATTTGTTGGTGTTTTTCAATGTTGAGATTGTTGTTGTTTTTCAATGTTGAGGTTGTTGTTGAATTTGTTGGTGTTTTTCAATGTTGAGGTTGTTGTTGAATTTGTTGGTGTTTTTCAATGTTGAGGTTGTTGTTGTTTTTCAATGTTGAGGTTGTTGTTGAATTTGTTGGTGTTTTTCAATGTTGAGGTTGTTGTTTTTTTTCAATGTTGAGGTTGTTGTTGAATTTGTTGGTGTTTTTCAATTTCGAGGTTGTTGTTGAATTTGTTGCTGTTTTTCAATGTTGAAGTTGTTGTTGAATTTGTTGGTGTTTTTCAATGTTGAGGTTGTTGTTGTTTTTCAATGTTGAGGTTGTTGTTGAATTTGTTGGTGTTTTTCAATGTTGAGGTTGTTGTTGTTTTTCAATGCTGAGGTTGTTGTTGAATTTGTTGGTGTTTTTCAATGTTGAGGTTGTTGTTGAATTTGTTGGCGTTTTTCAATGTTGAGGTTGTTGAATTTGTTGGTGTTTTTCAATGTTGAGGTTGTTGTTGTTTTTCAATGTTGAGGTTGTTGTTGAACTTGTTGGTGTTATTCAATGTTGAGGTTGTTGTTGTTTTTCAATGTTGAGGTTGTTGTTGAATTTGTTGGTGTTTTTCAATGTTGAGGTTGTTGTTGAATTTGTTGGTGTTTTTCAAAGTTGAGGTTGTTGTTGTTTTTCAATGTTGACGTTGTTGAATTTGTTGGTGTTCTTCAATCTTGAGTTTGTTGTTGAATTTGTTGGTGTTTTTCAATGTTGAGGTTGTTGTTGAATTTGTTGGTGTTTTTCAATGTTGAGGTTGTTGTTGAATTTGTTGGTGTTTTTCAATGTTGAGGTTGTTGTTGTTTTTCAATGTTGAGGTTATTGTTGAATTTGTTGGTGTTTTTCAATGTTGAGGTTGTTGTTGTTTTTCAATGTTGAGGTTGTTGTTGAATTTGTTGGTGTTTTTCAATGTTGAGTTTGTTGTTGTTTTTCAATGTTGAGGTTGTTGTTGAATTTGTTGGTGTTTTTCAATGTTGAGGTTGTTGTTGTTTTTCAATGTTGAGGTTGTTGTTGAATTTGTTGGTGTTATTCAATGTTGAGGTTGTTGTTGTTTTTCAATGTTGAGGTTGTTGTTGAATTTGTTGGTGTTTTTCAATGTTGAGGTTGTTGTTGAATTTGTTGGTGTTTTTCAATGTTGAGGTTGTTGTTGTTTTTCAATGTTGAGGTTGTTGAATTTGTTGCTGTTTTTCAATCTTGAGTTTGTTGTTGAATTTGTTGGTGTTTTTCAATGTTGAGGTTGTTGTTGAATTTGTTGGTGTTTTTCAATGTTGAGGTTGTTGTTGTTTTTCAATGTTGAGGTTGTTGTTGAGTTTGTTGGTGTTTTTCAATGTTGAGGTTGTTGTTGAATTTGTTGGTGTTTTTCAATGTTGAGGTTGTTGTTGAATTTGTTGGTGTTTTTCAATGTTGAGGTTGTTGTTGTTTTTCAATGTTGAGGTTGTTGTTGTTTTTCAATGCTGAGGTTGTTGTTGAATTTGTTGGTGTGTTTCAATGTTGAGGTTGTTGTTGAATTTGTTGGTGTTTTTCAATGTTGAGGTTGTTGTTGAATTTGTTGGTGTTTTTCAATGTTGAGGTTGTTGTTGTTTTTCAATGTTGAGGTTGTTGAATTTGTTGGTGTTTTTCAATCTTGAGTTTGTTGTTGAATTTGTTGGTGTTTTTCAATGTTGAGGTTGTTGTTGAATTTGTTGTTGTTTTTCAATGTTGAGGTTGTTGTTGTTTTTCAATGTTGAGGTTGTTGTTGAGTTTGTTGGTGTTTTTCAATGTTGAGGTTGTTGTTGAATTTGTTGGTGTTTTTCAATGTTGAGGTTGTTGTTGAATTTGTTGGTGTTTTTCAATGTTGAGGTTGTTGTTGTTTTTCAATGTTGAGGTTGTTGTTGTTTTTCAATGCTGAGGTTGTTGTTGAATTTGTTGGTGTGTTTCAATGTTGAGGTTGTTGTTGAATTTGTTGGTGTTTTTCAATGTTGAGGTTGTTGTTGTATTTGTTGGTGTTTTTCAATGTTGAGGTTGTTGTTGTTTTTCAATGTTGAGGTTGTTGTTGAATTTGTTGGTGTTTTTCAATGTTGAGGTTGTTGTTGTTTTTCAATGTTGAGGTTGTTGTTGAATTTGTTGGTGTTTTTCAATGTTGAAGTTGTGGTTGAATTTGTTGGTGTATTTCAATGTTGAGGTTGTTGTTCTTTTTCAATATTGAGGTTGTTGTTGAATTTGTTGTTGTTTTTCAATGTCGGGGTTGTTGTTGAATTTGTTGGTGTTTTTCAATGTTGAATTTTTTGTTGAATTTGTTGGTGTTTTTCAATGTTGAGGTTGTTGTTTTTCAATGTTGAGGTTGTTGTTGAATTTGTTTGCGTTTTTAAATGTTGAGGTTGTTGTTGAATTTGTTGGTGTTTTCAATGTTGAGGTTGTTGTTGAATTTGTTGGTGTTTTTAAATGTTGAGGTTGTTGTTGAATTTGCTGGTGTTTTGCAATGTTGAGGTTGTTGTTGTTTTTCAATGTTGAGGTTGTTGTTGAATTTGTTGGTGTTTTTCAATGTTGAGGTTGTTGTTGTTTTTCATTGTTGAGGTTGTTGTTGTATTTGTTGGGGTTTTTCAATTTCGAGGTTGTTGTTGAATTTGTTGGTGTTTTTCAATGTTGAAGTTGTTGTTGAATTTGTTGGTGTTTTTCAATGTTGAGGTTGTTGTTGTTTTTCAATGTTGAGGTTGTTGTTGTTTTTCAATGCTGAGGTTGTTGTTGAATTTGTTGGTGTATTTCAATGTTGAGGTTGTTGTTGAATTTGTTGGTGTTTTTCAAGGTTGAGGTTGTTGTTGTTTTTCAATGTTGAGGTTGTTGTTGACTTTGTTGGTGTTTTTCAATGTTGAGTTTGTTGTTGTTTTTCAATGTTGAGGTTGTTGTTGAATTTGTTGGTGTTTTTCAATGTTGAGGTTGTTGTTGTTTTTCAATGTTGAGGTTGTTGTTGAATTTTTTGGTGTTTTTCAATGTTGATGTTGTTGTTGTTTTTCAATGTTGAGGTTGTTGTTGAATTTGTTGGTGCTTTTCAATGTTGAGGTTGTTGTTGAATTTGTTGGTGTTTTTCAATGTTGAGGTTGTTGTTGTTTTTCAATGTTGAGGTTGTTGTTGAATTTGTTGGTGTTTTTCAATGTTGAGTTTGCTGCTGAATTTGTTGGTGTTTTTCAATGTTGAGGTTGTTGTTGAATTTGTCGGTGTTTTTCAATGTTGAGGTTGTTGTTGAATTTGTTGGTGTTTTTCAATGTTGAGGTTGTTGCTGTTTTTCAATGTTGAGGTTGTTGTTCAATTTGTTGGTGTTTTTCAATGTTGAGATTTTTGTTGTTTTTCAATGTTGAGGTTGTTGTTGAATTTGTTGGTGTTTTTCAATGTTGAGGTTGTTGTTGAATTTGTTGGTGTTTTTCAATGTTGAGGTTGTTGTTGTTTTTCAATGTTGAGGTTGTTGTTGAATTTGTTGGTGTTTTTCAATGTTGAGGTTGTTGTTTTTTTTCAATGTTGAGGTTGTTGTTGAATTTGTTGGTGTTTTTCAATTTCGAGGTTGTTGTTGAATTTGTTGCTGTTTTTCAATGTTGAAGTTGTTGTTGAATTTGTTGGTGTTTTTCAATGTTGAGGTTGTTGTTGTTTTTCAATGTTGAGGTTGTTGTTGAATTTGTTGGTGTTTTTCAATGTTGAGGTTGTTGTTGTTTTTCAATGCTGAGGTTGTTGTTGAATTTGTTGGTGTTTTTCAATGTTGAGGTTGTTGTTGAATTTGTTGGCGTTTTTCAATGTTGAGGTTGTTGAATTTGTTGGTGTTTTTCAATGTTGAGGTTGTTGTTGTTTTTCAATGTTGAGGTTGTTGTTGAACTTGTTGGTGTTATTCAATGTTGAGGTTGTTGTTGTTTTTCAATGTTGAGGTTGTTGTTGAATTTGTTGGTGTTTTTCAATGTTGAGGTTGTTGTTGAATTTGTTGGTGTTTTTCAAAGTTGAGGTTGTTGTTGTTTTTCAATGTTGAGGTTGTTGAATTTGTTGGTGTTTTTCAATCTTGAGTTTGTTGTTGAATTTGTTGGTGTTTTTCAATGTTGAGGTTGTTGTTGAATTTGTTGGTGTTTTTCAATGTTGAGGTTGTTGTTGAATTTGTTGGTGTTTTTCAATGTGAGGTTGTTGTTGTTTTTCAATGTTGAGGTTATTGTTGAATTTGTTGGTGTTTTTCAATGTTGAGGTTGTTGTTGTTTTTCAATGTTGAGGTTGTTGTTGAATTTGTTGGTGTTTTTCAATGTTGAGTTTGTTGTTGTTTTTCAATGTTGAGGTTGTTGTTGAATTTGTTGGTGTTTTTCAATGTTGAGGTTGTTGTTGTTTTTCAATGTTGAGGTTGTTGTTGAATTTGTTGGTGTTATTCAATGTTGAGGTTGTTGTTGTTTTTCAATGTTGAGGTTGTTGTTGAATTTGTTGGTGTTTTTCAATGTTGAGGTTGTTGTTGAATTTGTTGGTGTTTTTCAATGTTGAGGTTGTTGTTGTTTTTCAATGTTGAGGTTGTTGAATTTGTTGCTGTTTTTCAATCTTGAGTTTGTTGTTGAATTTGTTGGTGTTTTTCAATGTTGAGGTTGTTGTTGAATTTGTTGGTGTTTTTCAATGTTGAGGTTGTTGTTGTTTTTCAATGTTGAGGTTGTTGTTGAGTTTGTTGGTGTTTTTCAATGTTGAGGTTGTTGTTGAATTTGTTGGTGTTTTTCAATGTTGAGGTTGTTGTTGAATTTGTTGGTGTTTTTCAATGTTGAGGTTGTTGTTGTTTTTCAATGTTGAGGTTGTTGTTGTTTTTCAATGCTGAGGTTGTTGTTCAATTTGTTGGTGTGTTTCAATGTTGAGGTTGTTGTTGAATTTGTTGGTGTTTTTCAATGTTGAGGTTGTTGTTGAATTTGTTGGTGTTTTTCAATGTTGAGGTTGTTGTTGTTTTTCAATGTTGAGGTTGTTGTTGAATTTGTTGGTGTTTTTCAATGTTGAGTTTGTTGTTGTTTTTCAATGTTGAGGTTGTTGTTGAATTTGTTGGTGTTTTTCAATGTTGATGTTGTTGTTGTTTTTCAATGTTAAGGTTGTTGTTGAATTTTTTGGTGTTTTTCAATGTTGAGGTTGTTGTTGTTTTTCAATGTTGAGGTTGTTGTTGAATTTGTTGGTGCTTTTCAATGTTCAGGTTGTTGTTGAATTTGATGGTGTTTTTCAATGTTGAGGTTGTTGTTGTTTTTCAATGTTGAGGTTGTTGTTGAATTTGTTGGTGTTTTTCAATGTTGAGGTTGTTGTTGTTTTTCAATGCTGAGGTTGTTGTTGAATTTGTTGGTGTTTTTCAATGTTGAGGTAGTTGTTGAATTTGTTGGCGTTATTCAATGTTGAGGTTGTTGAATTTGTTGGTGTTTTTCAATGTTGAGGTTGTTGTTGTTTTTCAATGTTGAGGTTGTTGTTGAACTTGTTGGTGTTATTCAATGTTGAGGTTGTTGTTGTTTTTCAATGTTGAGGTTGTTGTTGAATTTGTTGGTGTTTTTCAATGTTGAGGTTGTTGTTGAATTTGTTGGTGTTTTTCAATGTTGAGGTTGTTGTTGTTTTTCAATGTTGAGGTTGTTGAATTTGTTGGTGTTTTTCAATCTTGAGTTTGTTGTTGAATTTGTTGGTGTTTTTCAATGTTGAGGTTGTTGTTGAATTTGTTGGTGTTTTTCAATGTTGAGGTTGTTGTTGAATTTGTTGGTGTTTTTCAATGTTGAGGTTGTTGTTGTTTTTCAATGTTGAGGTTATTGTTGAATTTGTTGGTGTTTTTCAATGTTGAGTTTGTTGTTGTTTTTCAATGTTGAGGTTGTTGTTGAATTTGTTGGTGTTTTTCAATGTTGAGGTTGTTGTTGTTTTTCAATGTTGAGGTTGTTGTTGAATTTGTTGGTGTTATTCAATGTTGAGGTTGTTGTTGTTTTTCAATGTTGAGGTTGTTGTTGAATTTGTTGGTGTTTTTCAATGTTGAGGTTGTTGTTGAATTTGTTGGTGTTTTTCAATGTTGAGGTTGTTGTTGTTTTTCAATGTTGAGGTTGTTGAATTTGTTGGTGTTTTTCAATGTTGAGTTTGTTGTTGAATTTGTTGGTGTTTTTCAATGTTGAGGTTGTTGTTGAATTTGTTGTTGTTTTTCAATGTTGAGGTTGTTGTTGTTTTTCAATGTTGAGGTTGTTGTTGAGTTTGTTGGTGTTTTTCAATGTTGAGGTTGTTGTTGAATTTGTTGGTGTTTTTCAATGTTGAGGTTGTTGTTGAATTTGTTGGTGTTTTTCAATGTTGAGGTTGTTGTTGTTTTTCAATGTTGAGGTTGTTGTTGTTTTTCAATGCTGAGGTTGTTGTTGAATTTGTTGGTGTGTTTCAATGTTGAGGTTGTTGTTGAATTTGTTGGTGTTTTTCAATGTTGAGGTTGTTGTTGAATTTGTTGGTGTTTTTCAATGTTGAGGTTGTTGTTGTTTTTCAATGTTGAGGTTGTTGTTGAATTTGTTGGTGTTTTTCAATGTTGAGTTTGTTGTTGTTTTTCAATGTTGAGGTTGTTGTTGAATTTGTTGGTGTTTTTCAATGTTGAGGTTGTTGTTGTTTTTCAATGTTGAGGTTGTTGTTGAATTTGTTGGTGTTTTTCAATGTTGAGGTTGTTGTTGTTTTTCAATGTTGAGGTTGTTGTTGAATTTGTTGGTGCTTTTCAATGTTGAGGTTGTTGTTGAATTTGTTGGTGTTTTTCAATGTTGAGGTTGTTGTTGTTTTTCAATGTTGAGGTTGTTGTTGAATTTGTTGGTGTTTTTCAATGTTGAGTTTGTTGTTGAATTTGTTGGTGTTTTTCAATGTTGAGGTTGTTGTTGAATTTGTTGGTGTTTTTCAATGTTGAGGTTGTTGTTGAATTTGTTGATGTTTTTCAATGGTGAGGTTGTTGTTGTTTTTCAATGTTGAGGTTGTTGTTCAATTTGTTGGTGTTATTCAATGTTGAGATTGTTGTTGTTTTTCAATGTTGAGGTTGTTGTTGAATTTGTTGGTGTTTTTAAATGTTGAGGTTGTTGTTGAATTTGTTGGTGTTTTTCAATGTTGAGGTTGTTGTTGTTTTTCAATGTTGAGGTTGTTGTTGAATTTGTTGGTGTTTTTCAATGTTGAGGTTGTTGTTGTTTTTCAATGTTGAGGTTGTTGTTGAATTTGTTGGTGTTTTTCAATTTCGAGGTTGTTGTTGAATTTGTTGGTGTTTTTCAATGTTGAGGTTGTTGTTGTTTTTCAATGTTGAGGTTGTTGTTGAATTTGTTGGTGTTTTTCAATGTTGAGGTTGTTGTTGTTTTTCAGTGCTGAGGTTGTTGTTGAATTTGTTGGTGTTTTTCAATGTTGAGGTTGTTGTTGAATTTGTTGGTGTTGTTCAATGTTGAGGTTGTTGTTGTTTTTCAATGTTGAGGTTGTTGTTGAATTTGTTGGTGTTTTTCAATGTTGAGGTTGTTGTTGTTTTTCAATGTTGAGGTTGTTGTTGAATTTGTTGGTGTTTTTCAATGTTGAGGTAGTTGTTGAATTTGTTGGTGTTTTTCAATGTTGAGGTTGTTGTTGTTTTTCAATTTTGAGGTTATTGTTGAATTTGTTGGTGTTTTTCAATGTTGAGGTTGTTGTTGTTTTTCAATGTTGAGGTTGTTGTTGAATTTGTTGGTGTTTTTCAATGTTGAGTTTGTTGTTGTTTTTCAATGTTGAGGTTGTTGTTGAATTTGTTGGTGTTTTTCAATGTTGAGGTTGTTGCTTTTTTTCAATGTTGAGGTTGTTGTTGAATTTGTTGGTGTTTTTTCAATGTTGAGGTTGTTGTTGTTTTTCAATGTTGAGGTTGTTGTTGAATTTGTTCGTGTTCTTCAATGTTGAGGCTGTTGTTGAATTTGTTGGTGTTTTTCAATGTTGAGGTTGTTGTTGTTTTTCAATGTTGAGGTTGTTGAATTTGTTGGTGTTTTTCAATCTTGAGTTTGTTGTTGAATTTGTTGGTGTTTTTCAATGTTGAGGTTGTTGTTGAATTTGTTGGTGTTTTTCAATGTTGAGGTTGTTGTTGAATTTGTTGGTGTTTTTCAATGTTGAGGTTGTTGTTGTTTTTCAATGTTGTGGTTGTTGTTGAATTTGTTGGTGTTATTCAATGTTGAGGTTGTTGTTGTTTTTCAATTTGAGGTTGTTGTTGAATTTGTTGGTGTTTTTCAATGTTGAGGTTGTAGTTGAATTTGTTGGTGTTTTTCAATGTTGAGGTTGTTGTTGTTTTTCAATGTTGAGGTTGTTGAATTTGTTGGTGTTTTTCAATCTTGAGATTGTTGTTGAATTTGTTGGTGTTTTTCAATGTTGAGGTTGTTGTTGAATTTGTTGGTGTTTTTCAATGTTGAGGTTGTTGTTGTTTTTCAATGTTGAGGTTGTTGTTGAGTTTGTTGGTGTTTTTCAATGTTGAGGTTGTTGTTGAATTTGTTGGTGTTTTTCAATGTTGAGGTTGTTGTTGAATTTGTTGGTGTTTTTCAATGTTGAGGTTGTTGTTGTTTTTCAATGTTGAGGTTGTTGTTGTTTTTCAATGCTGAGGTTGTTGTTGTATTTGTTGGTGTGTTTCAATGTTGAGGTTGTTGTTGAATTTGTTGGTGTTTTTCAATGTTGAGGTTGTTGTTGAATTTGTTGGTGTTTTTCAATGTTGAGGTTGTTGTTGTTTTTCAATGTTGAGGTTGTTGTTGAATTTGTTGGTGTTTTTCAATGTTGAGTTTGTTGTTGTTTTTCAATGTTGAGGTTGTTGTTGAATTTGTTGGTGTTTTTCAATGTTGAGGTTGTTGTTGTTTTTCAATGTTGAGGTTGTTGTTGAATTTGTTGGTGTTTTTCAATGTTGAGGTTGTTGTTGTTTTTCAATGTTGAGGTTGTTGTTGAATTTGTTGGTGCTTTTCAATGTTGAGGTTGTTGTTGAATTTGTTGGTGTTTATCAATGTTGAGGTTGTTGTTGTTTTTCAATGTTGAGGTTGTTGTTGAATTTGTTGGTGTTTTTCAATGTTGAGTTTGTTGTTGAATTTGTTGGTGTTTTTCAATGTTGAGATTGTTGTTGAATTTGTTGGTGTTTTTCAATGTTGAGGTTGTTGTTGAATTTGTTGGTGTTTTTCAATGGTGAGGTTGTTGTTGTTTTTCAATGTTGAGGTTGTTGTTCAATTTGTTAGTGTTATTCAATGTTGAGATTGTTGTTGTTTTTCAATGTTGAGGTTGTTGTTGAATTTGTTGGTGTTTTTAAATGTTGACGTTGTTGTTGAATTTGTTGGTGTTTTTCAATGTTGAGGTTGTTGTTGTTTTTCAATGTTGAGGTTGTTGTTGAATTTGTTGGTGTTTTTCAATGTTGAGGTTGTTGTTTTTCAATGTTGAGGTTGTTGTTGAATTTGTTGGTGTTTTTCAATTTCGAGGTTGTTGTTGAATTTGTTGGTGTTTTTCAATGTTGAGGTTGTTGTTGTTTTTCAATGTTGATGTTGTTGTTGAATTTGTTGGTGTTTTTCAATGTTGAGGTTGTTGTTGTTTTTCAATGCTGAGGTTGTTGTTGAATTTGTTGGTGTTTTTCAATGTTGAGGTTGTTGTTGAATTTGTTGGTGTTTTTCAATGTTGAGGTTGTTGTTGTTTTTCAATGTTGAGGTTGTTGTTGAATTTGTTGGTGTTTTTCAATGTTGAGGTTGTTGTTGTTTTTCAATGTTGAGGTTGTTGTTGAATTTGTTGGTGTTTTTCAATGTTGAGGTTGTCGTTGAATTTGTTGGTGTTTTTCAATGTTGAGGTTGTTGTTGTTTTTCAATGTTGAGGTTATTGTTGAATTTGTTGGTGTTTTTCAATGTTGAGGTTGTTGTTGTTTTTCAATGTTGAGGTTGTTGTTGAATTTGTTGGTGTTTTTCAATGTTGAGTTTGTTGTTGTTTTTCAATGTTGAGGTTGTTCTTGAATTTGTTGGTGTTTTTCAATGTTGAGGTTGTTGTTGTTTTTCAATGTTGAGGTTGTTGTTGTTTTTCAATGTTGAGGTTGTTGAATTTGTTGGTGTTTTTCAATCTTGAGATTGTTGTTGAATTTGTTGGTGTTTTTCAATGTTGAGGTTGTTGTTGAATTTGTTGGTGTTTTTCAATGTTGAGGTTGTTGTTGTTTTTCAATGTTGAGGTTGTTGTTGTTTTTCAATGCTGAGGTTGTTGTTGAATTTGTTGGTGTGTTTCAATGTTGAGGTTGTTGTTGAATTTGTTGGTGTTTTTCAATGTTTAGGTTGTTGTTGAATTTGTTGGTGTTTTTCAATGTTGAGGTTGTTGTTGTTTTTCAATGTTGAGGTTGTTGTTGAATTTGTTGGTGTTTTTCAATGTTGAGTTTGTTGTTGTTTTTCAATGTTGAGGTTGTTGTTGAATTTGTTGGTGTTTTTCAATGTTGAGGTTGTTGTTGTTTTTCAATGTTGAGGTTGTTGTTGAATTTGTTGGTGTTTTTCAATGTTGAGGTTGTTGTTGTTTTTCAATGTTGAGGTTGTTGTTGAATTTGTTGGTGCTTTTCAATGTTGAGGTTGTTGTTGAATTTGTTGGTGTTTATCAATGTTGAGGTTGTTGTTGTTTTTCAATGTTGAGGTTGTTGTTGAATTTGTTGGTGTTTTTCAATGTTGAGTTTGTTGTTGAATTTGTTGGTGTTTTTCAATGTTGAGGTTGTTGTTGAATTTGTTGGTGTTTTTCAATGTTGAGGTTGTTGTTGAATTTGTTGGTGTTTTTCAATGGTGAGGTTGTTGTTTTTCAATGTTGAGGTTGTTGTTCAATTTGTTGGTGTTATTCAATGTTGAGATTGTTGTTGTTTTTCAATGTTGAGGTTGTTGTTGAATTTGTTGGTGTTTTTAAATGTTGAGGTTGTTGTTGAATTTGTTGGTGTTTTTCAATGTTGAGGTTGTTGTTGTTTTTCAATGTTGAGGTTGTTGTTGAATTTGTTGGTGTTTTTCAATGTTGAGGTTGTTGTTTTTCAATGTTGAGGTTGTTGTTGAATTTGTTGGTGCTTTTCAATGTTGAGGTTGTTGTTGAATTTGTTGGTGTTTATCAATGTTGAGGTTGTTGTTCTTTTTCAATGTTGAGGTTGTTGTTGAATTTGTTGGTGTTTTTCAATGTTGAGTTTGTTGTTGAATTTGTTGGTGTTTTTCAATGTTGAGATTGTTGTTGAATTTGTTGGTGTTTTTCAATGTTGAGGTTGTTGTTGAATTTGTTGGTGTTTTTCAATGGTGAGGTTGTTGTTGTTTTTCAATGTTGAGGTTGTTGTTCAATTTGTTAGTGTTATTCAATGTTGAGATTGTTGTTGTTTTTCAATGTTGAGGTTGTTGTTGAATTTGTTGGTGTTTTTAAATGTTGACGTTGTTGTTGAATTTGTTGGTGTTTTTCAATGTTGAGGTTGTTGTTGTTTTTCAATGTTGAGGTTGTTGTTGAATTTGTTGGTGTTTTTCAATGTTGAGGTTGTTGTTTTTCAATGTTGAGGTTGTTGTTGAATTTGTTGGTGTTTTTCAATTTCGAGGTTGTTGTTGAATTTGTTGGTGTTTTTCAATGTTGAGGTTGTTGTTGTTTTTCAATGTTGATGTTGTTGTTGAATTTGTTGGTGTTTTTCAATGTTGAGGTTGTTGTTGTTTTTCAATGCTGAGGTTGTTGTTGAATTTGTTGGTGTTTTTCAATGTTGAGGTTGTTGTTGAATTTGTTGGTGTTTTTCAATGTTGAGGTTGTTGTTGTTTTTCAATGTTGAGGTTGTTGTTGAATTTGTTGGTGTTTTTCAATGTTGAGGTTGTTGTTGTTTTTCAATGTTGAGGTTGTTGTTGAATTTGTTGGTGTTTTTCAATGTTGAGGTTGTCGTTGAATTTGTTGGTGTTTTTCAATGTTGAGGTTGTTGTTGTTTTTCAATGTTGAGGTTATTGTTGAATTTGTTGGTGTTTTTCAATGTTGAGGTTGTTGTTGTTTTTCAATGTTGAGGTTGTTGTTGAATTTGTTGGTGTTTTTCAATGTTGAGTTTGTTGTTGTTTTTCAATGTTGAGGTTGTTCTTGAATTTGTTGGTGTTTTTCAATGTTGAGGTTGTTGTTGTTTTTCAATGTTGAGGTTGTTGTTGTTTTTCAATGTTGAGGTTGTTGAATTTGTTGGTGTTTTTCAATCTTGAGATTGTTGTTGAATTTGTTGGTGTTTTTCAATGTTGAGGTTGTTGTTGAATTTGTTGGTGTTTTTCAATGTTGAGGTTGTTGTTGTTTTTCAATGTTGAGGTTGTTGTTGTTTTTCAATGCTGAGGTTGTTGTTGAATTTGTTGGTGTGTTTCAATGTTGAGGTTGTTGTTGAATTTGTTGGTGTTTTTCAATGTTGAGGTTGTTGTTGAATTTGTTGGTGTTTTTCAATGTTGAGGTTGTTGTTGTTTTTCAATGTTGAGGTTGTTGTTGAATTTGTTGTTGTTTTTCAATGTTGAGTTTGTTGTTGTTTTTCAATGTTGAGGTTGTTGTTCAATTTGTTGGTGTTTTTCAATGTTGAGGTTGTTGTTGTTTTTCAATGTTGAGGTTGTTGTTGAATTTGTTGGTGTTTTTCAATGTTGAGGTTGTTGTTGTTTTTCAAATTTGAGGTTGTTGTTGAATTTGTTGGTGCTTTTCAATGTTGAGGTTGTTGTTGAATTTGTTGGTGTTTATCAATGTTGAGGTTGTTGTTGTTTTTCAATGTTGAGGTTGTTGTTGAATTTGTTGGTGTTTTTCAATGTTGAGTTTGTTGTTGAATTTGTTGGTGTTTTTCAATGTTGAGGTTGTTGTTGAATTTGTTGGTGTTTTTCAATGTTGAGGTTGTTGTTGAATTTGTTGGTGTTTTTCAATGGTGAGGTTGTTGTTGTTTTTCAATGTTGAGGTTGTTGTTCAATTTGTTGGTGTTATTCAATGTTGAGATTGTTGTTGTTTTTCAATGTTGAGGTTGTTGTTGAATTTGTTGGTGTTTTTAAATGTTGAGGTTGTTGTTGAATTTGTTGGTGTTTTTCAATGTTGAGGTTGTTGTTGTTTTTCAATGTTGAGGTTGTTGTTGAATTTGTTGGTGTTTTTCAATGTTGAGGTTGTTGTTTTTCAATGTTGAGGTTGTTGTTGAATTTGTTGGTGTTTTTCAATTTCGAGGTTGTTGTTGAATTTGTTGGTGTTTTTCAATGTTGAGGTTGTTGTTGTTTTTCAATGTTGATGTTGTTGTTGAATTTGTTGGTGTTTTTCAATGTTGAGGTTGTTGTTGTTTTTCAATGCTGAGGTTGTTGTTGAATTTGTTGGTGTTTTTCAATGTTGAGGTTGTTGTTGAATTTGTTGGTGTTTTTCAATGTTGAGGTTGTTGTTGTTTTTCAATGTTGAGGTTGTTGTTGAATTTGTTGGTGTTTTTCAATGTTGAGGTTGTTGTTGTTTTTCAATGTTGAGGTTGTTGTTGAATTTGTTGGTGTTTTTCAATGTTGAGGTTGTTGTTGAATTTGTTGGTGTTTTTCAATGTTGAGGTTGTTGTTGTTTTTCAATGTTGAGGTTATTGTTGAATTTGTTGGTGTTTTTCAATGTTGAGGTTGTTGTTGTTTTTCAATGTTGAGGTTGTTGTTGAATTTGTTGGTGTTTTTCAATGTTGAGTTTGTTGTTGTTTTTCAATGTTGAGGTTGTTCTTGAATTTGTTGGTGTTTTTCAATGTTGAGGTTGTTGTTGTTTTTCAATGTTGAGGTTGTTGTTGAATTTGTTGTTGTTATTCAATGTTGAGGTTGTTGTTGTTTTTCAATGTTGAGGTTGTTGTTGAATTTGTTGGTGTTCTTCAATGTTGAGGTTGTTGTTGAATTTGTTGTTGTTTTTCAATGTTGAGGTTGTTGAAATTGTTGGTGTTTTTCAATCTTGAGTTCGTTGTTGAATTTGTTGGTGTTTTTCAATGTTGAGGTTGTTGTTGAATTTGTTGGTGTTTTTCAATGTTGAGGTTGTTGTTGAATTTGTTGGTGTTTTTCAATGTTGAGGTTGTTGTTGTTTTTCAATGTTGAGGTTATTGTTGAATTTGTTGGTGTTTTTCAATGTTGAGGTTGTTGTTGTTTTTCAATGTTGAGGTTGTTGTTGACTTTGCTGGTGTTTTTCAATGTTGAGTTTGTTGTTGTTTTTCAATGTTGAGGTTGTTGTTGAATTTGTTGGTGTTTTTCAATGTTGAGGTTGTTGTTGTTTTTCAATGTTGAGGTTGTTGTTGAATTTGTTGGTGTTTTTCAATGTTGAGTTTGTTGTTGTTTTTCAATGTTGAGGTTGTTGTTGAATTTGTTGGTGTTTTTCAATGTTGAGGTTGTTGCTGTTTTTCAATGTTGAGGTTGTTGTTGAATTTGTTGGTGTTATTCAATGTTGAGGTCGTTGTTGTTTTTCAATGTTGAGGTTGTTGTTGAATTTGTTGGTGTTCTTCAATGTTGAGGCTGTTGTTGAATTTGTTGGTGTTTTTCAATGTTGAGGTTGTTGTTGTTTTTCAATGTTGAGGTTGTTGAATTTGTTGGTGTTTTTCAATCTTGAGTTTGTTGTTGAATTTGTTGGTGTTTTTCAATGTTGAGGTTGTTGTTGAATTTGTTGGTGTTTTTCAATGTTGAGGTTGTTGTTGAATTTGTTGGTGTTTTTCAATGTTGAGGTTGTTGTTGTTTTTCAATGTTGAGGTTGTTGTTGTATTTGTTGGTGTTATTCAATGTTGAGGTTGTTGTTGTTTTTCAATGTTGAGGTTGTTGTTGAATTTGTTGGTGTTTTCCAATGTTGAGGTTGTAGTTGAATTTGTTGGTGTTTTTCAATGTTGAGGTTGTTGTTGTTTTTCAATGTTGAGGTTGTTGAATTTGTTGGTGTTTTTCAATCTTGAGTTTGTTGTTGAATTTGTTGGTGTTTTTCAATGTTGAGGTTGTTGTTGAATTTGTTGGTGTTTTTCAATGTTGAGGTTGTTGTTGTTTTTCAATGTTGAGGTTGTTGTTCAGTTTGTTGGTGTTTTTCAATGTTGAGGTTGTTGTTGAATTTGTTGCTGTTTTTCAATGTTGAGGTTGTTGTTGAATTTGTTGGTGTTTTTCAATGTTGAGGTTGTTGTTGTTTTTCAATGTTGAGGTTGTTGTTGTTTTTCAATGCTGAGGTTGTTGTTGAATTTGTTGGTGTGTTTCAATGTTGAGGTTGTTGTTGAATTTGTTGGTGTTTTTCAATGTTGAGGTTGTTGTTGAATTTGTTGGTGTTTTTCAATGTTGAGGTTGTTGTTGTTTTTCAATGTTGAGGTTGTTGTTGAATTTGTTGCTGTTTTTCAATGTTGAGTTTGTTGTTGTTTTTCAATGTTGAGGTTGTTGTTGAATTTGTTGGTGTTTTTCAATGTTGAGGTTGTTGTTGTTTTTCAATGTTGAGGTTGTTGTTGAATTTGTTGGTGTTTTTCAATGTTGAGGTTGTTGTTGTTTTTCAATGTTGAGGTTGTTGTTGAATTTGTTGGTGCTTTTCAATGTTGAGGTTGTTGTTGAATTTGTTGGTGTTTATCAATGTTGAGGTTGTTGTTGTTTTTCAATGTTGAGGTTGTTGTTGAATTTGTTGGTGTTTTTCAATGTTGAGTTTGTTGTTGAATTTGTTGGTGTTTTTCAATGTTGAGGTTGTTGTTGAATTTGTTGGTGTTTTTCAATGTTGAGGTTGTTGTTGAATTTGTTGGTGTTTTTCAATGGTGAGGTTGTTGTTGTTTTTCAATGTTGAGGTTGTTGTTCAATTTGTTGGTGTTATTCAATGTTGAGATTGTTGTTGTTTTTCAATGTTGAGGTTGTTGTTGAATTTGTTGGTGTTTTTAAATGTTGAGGTTGTTGTTGAATTTGTTGGTGTTTTTCAATGTTGAGGTTGTTGTTGTTTTTCAATGTTGAGGTTGTTGTTGAATTTGTTGGTGTTTTTCAATGTTGAGGTTGTTGTTTTTCAATGTTGAGGTTGTTGTTGAATTTGTTGGTGTTTTTCAATTTCGAGGTTGTTGTTGAATTTGTTGGTGTTTTTCAATGTTGAGGTTGTTGTTGTTTTTCAATGTTGAGGTTGTTGTTGAATTTGTTGGTGTTTTTCAATGTTGAGGTTGTTGTTGTTTTTCAATGCTGAGGTTGTTGTTGAATTTGTTGGTGTTTTTCAATGTTGAGGTTGTTGTTGAATTTGTTGGTGTTTTTCAATGTTGAGGTTGTTGTTGTTTTTCAATGTTGAGGTTGTTGTTGAATTTGTTGGTGTTTTTCAATGTTGAGGTTGTTGTTGTTTTTCAATGTTGAGGTTGTTGTTGAATTTGTTGGTGTTTTTCAATGTTGAGGTTGTTGTTGAATTTGTTGGTGTTTTTCAATGTTGAGGTTGTTGTTGTTTTTCAATGTTGAGGTTATTGTTGAATTTGTTGGTGTTTTTCAATGTTGAGGTTGTTGTTGTTTTTCAATGTTGAGGTTGTTGTTGAATTTGTTGGTGTTTTTCAATGTTGAGTTTGTTGTTGTTTTTCAATGCTGAGGTTGTTCATGAATTTGTTGGTGTTTTTCAATGTTGAGGTTGTTGTTGTTTTTCAATGTTGAGGTTGTTGTTGAATTTGTTGGTGTTATTCAATGTTGAGGGTGTTGTTGTTTTTCAATGTTGAGGTTGTTGAAATTGTTGGTGTTTTTCAATCTTGAGTTCGTTGTTGAATTTGTTGGTGTTTTTCAATGTTGAGGTTGTTGTTGAATTTGTTGGTGTTTTTCAATGTTGAGGTTGTTGTTGAATTTGTTGGTGTTTTTCAATGTTGAGGTTGTTGTTGTTTTTCAATGTTGAGGTTATTGTTGAATTTGTTGGTGTTTTTCAATGTTGAGGTTGTTGTTGTTTTTCAATGTTGAGGTTGTTGTTGACTTTGCTGGTGTTTTTCAATGTTGAGTTTGTTGTTGTTTTTCAATGTTGAGGTTGTTGTTGAATTTGTTGGTGTTTTTCAATGTTGAGGTTGTTGTTGTTTTTCAATGTTGAGGTTGTTGTTGAATTTGTTGGTGTTTTTCAATGTTGAGTTTGTTGTTGTTTTTCAATGTTGAGGTTGTTGTTGAATTTGTTTGAGTTTTTCAATGTTGAGGTTGTTGCTGTTTTTCAATGTTGAGGTTGTTGTTGAATTTGTTGGTGTTATTCAATGTTGAGGTCGTTGTTGTTTTTCAATGTTGAGGTTGTTGTTGAATTTGTTGGTGTTCTTCAATGTTGAGGCTGTTGTTGAATTTGTTGGTGTTTTTCAATGTTGAGGTTGTTGTTGTTTTTCAATGTTGAGGTTGTTGAATTTGTTGGTGTTTTTCAATCTTGAGTTTGTTGTTGAATTTGTTGGTGTTTTTCAATGTTGAGGTTGTTGTTGAATTTGTTGGTGTTTTTCAATGTTGAGGTTGTTGTTGAATTTGTTGGTGTTTTTCAATGTTGAGGTTGTTGTTGTTTTTCAATGTTGAGGTTGTTGTTGTATTTGTTGGTGTTATTCAATGTTGAGGTTGTTGTTGTTTTTCAATGTTGAGGTTGTTGTTGAATTTGTTGGTGTTTTCCAATGTTGAGGTTGTAGTTGAATTTGTTGGTGTTTTTCAATGTTGAGGTTGTTGTTGTTTTTCAATGTTGAGGTTGTTGAATTTGTTGGTGTTTTTCAATCTTGAGTTTGTTGTTGAATTTGTTGGTCTTTTTCAATGTTGAGGTTGTTGTTGAATTTGTTGGTGTTTTTCAATGTTGAGGTTGTTGTTGTTTTTCAATGTTGAGGTTGTTGTTGAGTTTGTTGGTGTTTTTCAATGTTGAGGTTGTTGTTGAATTTGTTGCTGTTTTTCAATGTTGAGGTTGTTGTTGAATTTGTTGGTGTTTTTCAATGTTGAGGTTGTTGTTGTTTTTCAATGTTGAGGTTGTTGTTGTTTTTCAATGCTGAGGTTGTTGTTGAATTTGTTGGTGTGTTTCAATGTTGAGGTTGTTGTTGAATTTGTTGGTGTTTTTCAATGTTGAGGTTGTTGTTGAATTTGTTGGTGTTTTTCAATGTTGAGGCTGTTGTTGTTTTTCAATGTTGAGGTTGTTGTTGAATTTGTTGGTGTTTTTCAATGTTGAGTTTGTTGTTGTTTTTCAATGTTGAGGTTGTTGTTGAATTTGTTGGTGTTTTTCAATGTTGAGGTTGTTGTTGTTTTTCAATGTTGAGGTTGTTGTTGAATTTGTTGGTGTTTTTCAATGTTGAGGTTGTTGTTGTTTTTCAATGTTGAGGTTGTTGTTGAATTTGTTGGTGCTTTTCAATGTTGAGGTTGTTGTTGAATTTGTTGGTGTTTATCAATGTTGAGGTTGTTGTTGTTTTTCAAAGTTGAGGTTGTTGTTGAATTTGTTGGTGTTTTTCAATGTTGAGTTTGTTGTTGAATTTGTTGGTGTTTTTCAATGTTGAGGTTGTTGTTGAATTTGTTGGTGTTTTTCAATGTTGAGGTTGTTGTTGAATTTGTTGGTGTTTTTCAATGGTGAGGTTGTTGTTGTTTTTCAATGTTGAGGTTGTTGTTCAATTTGTTGGTGTTATTCAATGTTGAGATTGTTGTTGTTTTTCAATGTTGAGGTTGTTGTTGAATTTGTTGGTGTTTTTAAATGTTGAGGTTGTTGTTGAATTTGTTGGTGTTTTTCAATGTTGAGGTTGTTGTTGTTTTTCAATGTTGAGGTTGTTGTTGAATTTGTTGGTGTTTTTCAATGTTGAGGTTGTTGTTTTTCAATCTTGAGGTTGTTGTTGAATTTGTTGGTGTTTTTCAATTTCGAGGTTGTTGTTGAATTTGTTGGTGTTTTTCAATGTTGAGGTTGTTGTTGTTTTTCAATGTTGAGGTTGTTGTTGAATTTGTTGGTGTTTTCCAATGTTGAGGTTGTAGTTGAATTTGTTGGTGTTTTTCAATGTTGAGGTTGTTGTTGTTTTTCAATGTTGAGGTTGTTGAATTTGTTGGTGTTTTTCAATCTTGAGTTTGTTGTTGAATTTGTTGGTGTTTTTCAATGTTGAGGTTGTTGTTGAATTTGTTGGTGTTTTTCAATGTTGAGGTTGTTGTTGTTTTTCAATGTTGAGGTTGTTGTTCAGTTTGTTGGTGTTTTTCAATGTTGAGGTTGTTGTTGAATTTGTTGCTGTTTTTCAATGTTGAGGTTGTTGTTGAATTTGTTGGTGTTTTTCAATGTTGAGGTTGTTGTTGTTTTTCAATGTTGAGGTTGTTGTTGTTTTTCAATGCTGAGGTTGTTGTTGAATTTGTTGGTGTGTTTCAATGTTGAGGTTGTTGTTGAATTTGTTGGTGTTTTTCAATGTTGAGGTTGTTGTTGAATTTGTTGGTGTTTTTCAATGTTGAGGTTGTTGTTGTTTTTCAATGTTGAGGTTGTTGTTGAATTTGTTGCTGTTTTTCAATGTTGAGTTTGTTGTTGTTTTTCAATGTTGAGGTTGTTGTTGAATTTGTTGGTGTTTTTCAATGTTGAGGTTGTTGTTGTTTTTCAATGTTGAGGTTGTTGTTGAATTTGTTGGTGTTTTTCAATGTTGAGGTTGTTGTTGTTTTTCAATGTTGAGGTTGTTGTTGAATTTGTTGGTGCTTTTCAATGTTGAGGTTGTTGTTGAATTTGTTGGTGTTTATCAATGTTGAGGTTGTTGTTGTTTTTCAATGTTGAGGTTGTTGTTGAATTTGTTGGTGTTTTTCAATGTTGAGTTTGTTGTTGAATTTGTTGGTGTTTTTCAATGTTGAGGTTGTTGTTGAATTTGTTGGTGTTTTTCAATGTTGAGGTTGTTGTTGAATTTGTTGGTGTTTTTCAATGGTGAGGTTGTTGTTGTTTTTCAATGTTGAGGTTGTTGTTCAATTTGTTGGTGTTATTCAATGTTGAGATTGTTGTTGTTTTTCAATGTTGAGGTTGTTGTTGAATTTGTTGGTGTTTTTAAATGTTGAGGTTGTTGTTGAATTTGTTGGTGTTTTTCAATGTTGAGGTTGTTGTTGTTTTTCAATGTTGAGGTTGTTGTTGAATTTGTTGGTGTTTTTCAATGTTGAGGTTGTTGTTTTTCAATGTTGAGGTTGTTGTTGAATTTGTTGGTGTTTTTCAATTTCGAGGTTGTTGTTGAATTTGTTGGTGTTTTTCAATGTTGAGGTTGTTGTTGTTTTTCAATGTTGAGGTTGTTGTTGAATTTGTTGGTGTTTTTCAATGTTGAGGTTGTTGTTGTTTTTCAATGCTGAGGTTGTTGTTGAATTTGTTGGTGTTTTTCAATGTTGAGGTTGCTGTTGAATTTGTTGGTGTTTTTCAATGTTGAGGTTGTTGTTGTTTTTCAATGTTGAGGTTGTTGTTGAATTTGTTGGTGTTTTTCAATGTTGAGGTTGTTGTTGTTTTTCAATGTTGAGGTTGTTGTTGAATTTGTTGGTGTTTTTCAATGTTGAGGTTGTTGTTGAATTTGTTGGTGTTTTTCAATGTTGAGGTTGTTGTTGTTTTTCAATGTTGAGGTTATTGTTGAATTTGTTGGTGTTTTTCAATGTTGAGGTTGTTGTTGTTTTTCAATGTTGAGGTTGTTGTTGAATTTGTTGGTGTTTTTCAATGTTGAGTTTGTTGTTGTTTTTCAATGCTGAGGTTGTTCTTGAATTTGTTGGTGTTTTTCAATGTTGAGGTTGTTGTTGTTTTTCAATGTTGAGGTTGTTGTTGAATTTGTTGGTGTTATTCAATGTTGAGGGTGTTGTTGTTTTTCAATGTTGAGGTTGTTGAAATTGTTGGTGTTTTTCAATCTTGAGTTCGTTGTTGAATTTGTTGGTGTTTTTCAATGTTGAGGTTGTTGTTGAATTTGTTGGTGTTTTTCAATGTTGAGGTTGTTGTTGAATTTGTTGGTGTTTTTCAATGTTGAGGTTGTTGTTGTTTTTCAATGTTGAGGTTATTGTTGAATTTGTTGGTGTTTTTCAATGTTGAGGTTGTTGTTGTTTTTCAATGTTGAGGTTGTTGTTGACTTTGCTGGTGTTTTTCAATGTTGAGTTTGTTGTTGTTTTTCAATGTTGAGGTTGTTGTTGAATTTGTTGGTGTTTTTCAATGTTGAGGTTGTTGTTGTTTTTCAATGTTGAGGTTGTTGTTGAATTTGTTGGTGTTTTTCAATGTTGAGTTTGTTGTTGTTTTTCAATGTTGAGGTTGTTGTTGAATTTGTTGGTGTTTTTCAATGTTGAGGTTGTTGCTGTTTTTCAATGTTGAGGTTGTTGTTGAATTTGTTGGTGTTATTCAATGTTGAGGTCGTTGTTGTTTTACAATGTTGAGGTTGTTGTTGAATTTGTTGGTGTTCTTCAATGTTGAGGCTGTTGTTGAATTTGTTGGTGTTTTTCAATGTTGAGGTTGTTGTTGTTTTTCAATGTTGAGGTTGTTGAATTTGTTGGTGTTTTTCAATCTTGAGTTTGTTGTTGAATTTGTTGGTGTTTTTCAATGTTGAGGTTGTTGTTGAATTTGTTGGTGTTTTTCAATGTTGAGGTTGTTGTTGAATTTGTTGGTGTTTTTCAATGTTGAGGTTGTTGTTGTTTTTCAATGTTGAGGTTGTTGTTGTATTTGTTGGTGTTATTCAATGTTGAGGTTGTTGTTGTTTTTCAATGTTGAGGTTGTTGTTGAATTTGTTGGTGTTTTCCAATGTTGAGGTTGTAGTTGAATTTGTTGGTGTTTTTCAATGTTGAGGTTGTTGTTGTTTTTCAATGTTGAGGTTGTTGAATTTGTTGGTGTTTTTCAATCTTGAGTTTGTTGTTGAATTTGTTGGTCTTTTTCAATGTTGAGGTTGTTGTTGAATTTGTTGGTGTTTTTCAATGTTGAGGTTGTTGTTGTTTTTCAATGTTGAGGTTGTTGTTGAGTTTGTTGGTGTTTTTCAATGTTGAGGTTGTTGTTGAATTTGTTGCTGTTTTTCAATGTTGAGGTTGTTGTTGAATTTGTTGGTGTTTTTCAATGTTGAGGTTGTTGTTGTTTTTCAATGTTGAGGTTGTTGTTGTTTTTCAATGCTGAGGTTGTTGTTGAATTTGTTGGTGTGTTTCAATGTTGAGGTTGTTCTTGAATTTGTTGGTGTTTTTCAATGTTGAGGTTGTTGTTGAATTTGTTGGTGTTTTTCAATGTTGAGGTTGTTGTTGTTTTTCAATGTTGAGGTTGTTGTTGAATTTGTTGGTGTTTTTCAATGTTGAGTTTGTTGTTGTTTTTCAATGTTGAGGTTGTTGTTGAATTTGTTGGTGTTTTTCAATGTTGAGGTTGTTGTTGTTTTTCAATGTTGAGGTTGTTGTTGAATTTGTTGGTGTTTTTCAATGTTGAGGTTGTTGTTGTTTTTCAATGTTGAGGTTGTTGTTGAATTTGTTGGTGCTTTTCAATGTTGAGGTTGTTGTTGAATTTGTTGGTGTTTATCAATGTTGAGGTTGTTGTTGTTTTTCAATGTTGAGGTTGTTGTTGAATTTGTTGGTGTTTTTCAATGTTGAGTTTGTTGTTGAATTTGTTGGTGTTTTTCAATGTTGAGGTTGTTGTTGAATTTGTTGGTGTTTTTCAATGTTGAGGTTGTTGTTGAATTTGTTGGTGTTTTTCAATGGTGAGGTTGTTGTTGTTTTTCAATGTTGAGGTTGTTGTTCAATTTGTTGGTGTTATTCAATGTTGAGATTGTTGTTGTTTTTCAATGTTGAGGTTGTTGTTGAATTTGTTGGTGTTTTTAAATGTTGAGGTTGTTGTTGAATTTGTTGGTGTTTTTCAATGTTGAGGTTGTTGTTGTTTTTCAATGTTGAGGTTGTTGTTGAATTTGTTGGTGTTTTTCAATGTTGAGGTTGTTGTTTTTCAATGTTGAGGTTGTTGTTGAATTTGTTGGTGTTTTTCAATTTCGAGGTTGTTGTTGAATTTGTTGGTGTTTTTCAATGTTGAGGTTGTTGTTGTTTTTCAATGTTGAGGTTGTTGTTGAATTTGTTGGTGTTTTTCAATGTTGAGGTTGTTGTTGTTTTTCAATGCTGAGGTTGTTGTTGAATTTGTTGGTGTTTTTCAATGCTGAGGTTGTTGTTGAATTTGTTGGTGTTTTTCAATGTTGCGTTTGTTGTTGTTTTTCAATGCTGAGGTTGTTCTTGAATTTGTTGGTGTTTTTCAATGTTGAGGTTGTTGTTGTTTTTCAATGTTGAGGTTGTTGTTGAATTTGTTGGTGTTATTCAATGTTGTGGGTGTTGTTGTTTTTCAATGTTGAGGTTGTTGTTGAATTTGTTGGTGTTCTTCAATGTTGAGGTTGTTGTTGAATTTGTTGGTGTTTTTCAATGTTGAGGTTGTTGTTGTTTTTCAATGTTGAGGTTGTTGAAATTGTTGGTGTTTTTCAATCTTGAGTTTGTTGTTGAATTTGTTGGTGTTCTTCAATGTTGAGGTTGTTGTTGAATTTGTTGGTGTTTTTCAATGTTGAGGTTGTTGTTGAATTTGTTGGTGTTTTTCAATGTTGAGGTTGTTGTTGTTTTTCAATGTTGAGGTTATTGTTGAATTTGTTGGTGTTTTTCAATTTTGAGGTTGTTGTTGTTTTTCAATGTTGAGGTTGTTGTTGACTTTGCTGGTGTTTTTCAATGTTGAGTTTGTTGTTGTTTTTCAATGTTGAGGTTGTTGTTGAATTTGTTGGTGTTTTTCAATGTTGAGGTTGTTGTTGTTTTTCAATGTTGAGGTTGTTGTTGAATTTGTTGGTGTTATTCAATGTTGAGGTTGTTGTTGTTTTTCAATGTTGAGGTTGTTGTTGAATTTGTTGGTGTTTTTCAATGTTGAGGTTGTTGTTGAATTTGTTGGTGTTTATCAATGTTGAGGTTGTTGTTGTTTTTCAATGTTGAGGTTGTTGAATTTGTTGGTGTTTAACAATCTTGAGTTTGTTGTTGAATTTGTTGGTGTTTTTCAATGTTGAGGTTGTTGTTGAATTTGTTGGTGTTTTTCAATGTTGAGGTTGTTGTTGTTTTTCAATGTTGAGGTTGTTGTTGAGTTTGTTTGGTGTTTTTCAATGTTGAGGTTGTTGTTGTTTTTCAATGTTGAGGTTGTTGTTGAATTTGTTGGTGCTTTTCAATGTTGAGGTTGTTGTTGAATTTGTTGGTGTTTATCAATGTTGAGGTTGTTGTTGTTTTTCAATGTTGAGGTTGTTGTTGAATTTGTTGGTGTTTTTCAATGTTGAGTTTGTTGTTGAATTTGTTGGTGTTTTTCAATGTTGAGGTTGTTGTTGAATTTGTTGGTGTTTTTCAATGTTGAGGTTGTTGTTGAATTTGTTGGTGTTTTTCAATGGTGAGGTTGTTGTTGTTTTTCAATGTTGAGGTTGTTGTTCAATTTGTTGGTGTTATTCAATGTTGAGATTGTTGTTGTTTTTCAATGTTGAGGTTGTTGTTGAATTTGTTGGTGTTTTTAAATGTTGAGGTTGTTGTTGAATTTGTTGGTGTTTTTCAATGTTGAGGTTGTTGTTGTTTTTCAATGTTGAGGTTGTTGTTGAATTTGTTGGTGTTTTTCAATGTTGAGGTTGTTGTTTTTCAATGTTGAGGTTGTTGTTGAATTTGTTGGTGTTTTTCAATTTCGAGGTTGTTTTTGAATTTGTTGGTGTTTTTCAATGTTGAGGTTGTTGTTGTTTTTCAATGTTGAGGTTGTTGTTGAATTTGTTGGTGTTTTTCAATGTTGAGGTTGTTGTTGTTTTTCAATGCTGAGGTTGTTGTTGAATTTGTTGGTGTTTTTCAATGTTGAGGTTGTTGTTGTTTTTCAATGTTGAGGTTGTTGTTGAATTTGTTGGTGTTTTTCAATGTTGAGGTTGTTGTTGAATTTGTTGGTGTTTTTCAATGTTGAGGTTGTTGTTGTTTTTCAATGTTGAGGTTATTGTTGAATTTGTTGGTGTTTTTCAATGTTGAGGTTGTTGTTGTTTTTCAATGTTGAGGTTGTTGTTGAATTTGTTGGTGTTTTTCAATGTTGAGTTTGTTGTTGTTTTTCAATGTTGAGGTTGTTCTTGAATTTGTTGGTGTTTTTCAATGTTGAGGTTGTTGTTTTTCAATGTTGAGGTTGTTGTTGAATTTGTTGGTGTTATTCAATGTTGAGGTTGTTGTTGCTTTTCAATGTTGAGGTTGTTGTTGAATTTGTTGGTGTTCTTCAATGTTGAGGTTGTTGTTGAATTTGTTGGTGTTTTTCAATGTTGAGGTTGTTGTTGTTTTTCAATGTTGAGGTTGTTGAAATTGTTGGTGTTTTTCAATCTTGAGTTTGTTGTTGAATTTGTGGGTGTTCTTCAATGTTGAGGTTGTTGTTGAATTTGTTGGTGTTTTTCAATGTTGAGGTTGTTGTTGAATTTGTTGGTGTTTTTCAATGTTGAGGTTGTTGTTGTTTTTCAATGTTGAGGTTATTGTTGAATTTGTAGGTGTTTTTCAATTTTGAGGTTGTTGTTGTTTTTCAATGTTGAGGTTGTTGTTGACTTTGCTGGTGTTTTTCAATGTTGAGTTTGTTTTTGTTTTTCAATGTTGAGGTTGTTGTTGAATTTGTTGGTGTTTTTCAATGTTGAGGTTGTTGTTGTTTTTCAATGTTGAGGTTGTTGTTGAATTTGTTGGTGTTATTCAATGTTGAGGTTGTTGTTGTTTTTCAATGTTGAGGTTGTTGTTGAATTTGTTGATGTTTTTCAATGTTGAGGTTGTTGTTGAATTTGTTGGTGTTTATCGATGTTGAGGTTGTTGTTGTTTTTCAATGTTGAGGTTGTTGAATTTGTTGGTGTTTAACAATCTTGAGTTTGTTGTTGAATTTGTTGGTGTTTTTCAATGTTGAGGTTGTTGTTGAATTTGTTGGTGTTTTTCAATGTTGAGGTTGTTGTTGTTTTTCAATGTTGAGGTTGTTGTTGAGTTTGTTGGTGTTTTTCAATGTTGAGGTTGTTGTTGTTTTTCAATGTTGAGGTTGTTGTTGAATTTGTTGGTGCTTTTCAATGTTGAGGTTGTTGTTGAATTTGTTGGTGTTTATCAATGTTGAGGTTGTTGTTGTTTTTCAATGTTGAGGTTGTTGTTGAATTTGTTGGTGTTTTTCAATGTTGAGTTTGTTGTTGAATTTGTTGGTGTTTTTCAATGTTGAGGTTGTTGTTGAATTTGTTGGTGTTTTTCAATGTTGAGGTTGTTGTTGAATTTGTTGGTGTTTTTCAATGGTGAGGTTGTTGTTGTTTTTCAATGTTGAGGTTGTTGTTCAATTTGTTGGTGTTATTCAAAGTTGAGATTGTTGTTGTTTTTCAATGTTGAGGTTGTTGTTGAATTTGTTGGTGTTTTTAAATGTTGAGGTTGTTGTTGAAATTGTTGGTGTTTTTCAATGTTGAGGTTGTTGTTGTTTTTCAATGTTGAGGTTGTTGTTGAATTTGTTGGTGTTTTTCAATGTTGAGGTTGTTGTTTTTCAATGTTGAGGTTCTTGTTGAATTTGTTGGTGTTTTTCAATTTCGAGGTTGTTGTTGAATTTGTTGGTGTTTTTCAATGTTGAGGTTGTTGTTGTTTTTCAATGTTGAGGTTGTTGTTGAATTTGTTGGTGTTTATCAATGTTGAGGTTGTTGTTGTTTTTCAATGCTGAGGTTGTTGTTGAATTTGTTGGTGTTTTTCAATGTTGAGGTTGTTGTTGAATTTGTTGATGTTTTTCAATGTTGAGGTTGTTGTTGAATTTGTTGGTGTTTATCGATGTTGAGGTTGTTGTTGTTTTTCAATGTTGAGGTTGTTGAATTTGTTGGTGTTTAACAATCTTGAGTTTGTTGTTGAATTTGTTGGTGTTTTTCAATGTTGAGGTTGTTGTTGAATTTGTTGGTGTTTTTCAATGTTGAGGTTGTTGTTGTTTTTCAATGTTGAGGTTGTTGTTGAGTTTGTTGGTGTTTTTCAATGTTGAGGTTGTTGTTGTTTTTCAATGTTGAGGTTGTTGTTGAATTTGTTGGTGCTTTTCAATGTTGAGGTTGTTGTTGAATTTGTTGGTGTTTATCAATGTTGAGGTTGTTGTTGTTTTTCAATGTTGAGGTTGTTGTTGAATTTGTTGGTGTTTTTCAATGTTGAGTTTGTTGTTGAATTTGTTGGTGTTTTTCAATGTTGAGGTTGTTGTTGAATTTGTTGGTGTTTTTCAATGTTGAGGTTGTTGTTGAATTTGTTGGTGCTTTTCAATGGTGAGGTTGTTGTTGTTTTTCAATGTTGAGGTTGTTGTTCAATTTGTTGGTCTTATTCAATGTTGAGATTGTTGTTGTTTTTCAATGTTGAGGTTGTTGTTGAATTTGTTGGTGTTTTTAAATGTTGAGGTTGTTGTTGAAATTGTTGGTGTTTTTCAATGTTGAGGTTGTTGTTGTTTTTCAATGTTGAGGTTGTTGTTGAATTTGTTGGTGTTTTTCAATGTTGAGGTTGTTGTTTTTCAATGTTGAGGTTGTTGTTGAATTTGTTGGTGTTTTTCAATTTCGAGGTTGTTGTTGAATTTGTTGGTGTTTTTCAATGTTGAGGTTGTTGTTGTTTTTCAATGTTGAGGTTGTTGTTGAATTTGTTGGTGTTTTTCAATGTTGAGGTTGTTGTTGTTTTTCAATGCTGAGGTTGTTGTTGAATTTGTTGGTGTTTTTCAATGTTGAGGTTGTTGTTGAATTTGTTGGTGTTTTTCAATGTTGAGGTTGTTGTTGAATTTGGTGTTTTTCAATGTTGAGGTTGTTGTTGTTTTTCAATGCTGAGGTTGTTGTTGAATTTGTTGGTGTTTTTCAATGTTGAGGTTGTTGTTGAATTTGTTGGTGTTTTTCAATGTTGAGGTTGTTGTTGAATTTGGTGTTTTTCAATGTTGAGGTTGTTGTTGTTTTTCAATGTTGAGGTTGTTGTTGAATTTGTTGGTGTTTTTCAATGTTGAGTTTGTTGTTGTTTTTCAATGTTGAGGTTGTTCTTGAATTTGTTGGTGTTTTTCAATGTTGAGGTTGTTGTTGTTTTTCAATGTTGAGGTTGTTGTTGAATTTGTTGGTGTTATTCAATGTTGAGGTTGTTGTTGTTTTTCAATGTTGAGGTTGTTGTTGAATTTGTTGGTGTTCTTCAATGTTGAGGTTGTTGTTGAATTTGTTGGTGTTTTTCAATGTTGAGGTTGTTGTTGTTTTTCAATGTTGAGGTTGTTGAAATTGTTGGTGTTTTTCAATCTTGAGTTTGTTGTTGAATTTGTTGGTGTTCTTCAATGTTGAGGTTGTTGTTGTTTTTCAATGTTGAGGTTGTTGTTGAATTTGTTGGTGTTTTTCAATGTTGAGGTTGTTGTTGTTTTTCAATGTTGAGGTTGTTGTTGAATTTGTTGGTGCTTTTCAATGTTGAGGTTGTTGTTGAATTTGTTGGTGTTTATCAATGTTGAGGTTGTTGTTGTTTTTCAATGTTGAGGTTGTTGTTGAATTTGTTGGTGTTTTTCAATGTTGAGTTTGTTGTTGTTTTTCAATGTTGAGGTTGTTCTTGAATTTGTTGGTGTTTTTCAATGTTGAGGTTGTTGTTGTTTTTCAATGTTGAGGTTGTTGTTGAATTTGTTGGTGTTATTCAATGTTGAGGTTGTTGTTGTTTTTCAATGTTGAGGTTGTTGTTGAATTTGTTGGTGTTCTTCAATGTTGAGGTTGTTGTTGAATTTGTTGGTGTTTTTCAATGTTGAGGTTGTTGTTGTTTTTCAATGTTGAGGTTGTTGAAATTGTTGGTGTTTTTCAATCTTGAGTTTGTTGTTGAATTTGTTGGTGTTCTTCAATGTTGAGGTTGTTGTTGTTTTTCAATGTTGAGGTTGTTGTTGAATTTGTTGGTGTTTTTCAATGTTGAGGTTGTTGTTGTTTTTCAATGTTGAGGTTGTTGTTGAATTTGTTGGTGCTTTTCAATGTTGAGGTTGTTGTTGAATTTGTTGGTGTTTATCAATGTTGAGGTTGTTGTTGTTTTTCAATGTTGAGGTTGTTGTTGAATTTGTTGGTGTTTTTCAATGTTGAGTTTGTTGTTGAATTTGTTGGTGTTTTTCAATGTTGAGGTTGTTGTTGAATTTGTTGGTGTTTTTCAATGTTGAGGTTGTTGTTGAATTTGTTGGTGTTTTTCAATGGTGAGGTTGTTGTTGTTTTTCAATGTTGAGGTTGTTGTTCAATTTGTTGGTGTTATTCAATGTTGAGATTGTTGTTGTTTTTCAATGTTGAGGTTGTTGTTGAATTTGTTGGTGTTTTTAAATGTTGAGGTTGTTGTTGAATTTGTTGGTGTTTTTCAATGTTGAGGTTGTTGTTGTTTTTCAATGTTGAGGTTGTTGTTGAATTTGTTGGTGTTTTTCAATGTTGAGGTTGTTGTTTTTCAATGTTGAGGTTGTTGTTGAATTTGTTGCTGTTTTTCAATTTCGAGGTTGTTGTTGAATTTGTTGGTGTTTTTCAATGTTGAGGTTGTTGTTGTTTTTCAATGTTGAGGTTGTTGTTGAATTTGTTGGTGTTTTTCAATGTTGAGGTTGTTGTTGTTTTTCAATGCTGAGGTTGTTGTTGAATTTGTTGGTGTTTTTCAATGTTGAGGTTGTTGTTGAATTTGTTGGTGTTTTTCAATGTTGAGGTTGTTGTTGTTTTTCAATGTTGAGGTTGTTGTTGAATTTGTTGGTGTTTTTCAATGTTGAGGTTGTTGTTGTTTTTCAATGTTGAGGTTGTTGTTGAATTTGTTGGTGTTTTTCAATGTTGAGGTTGTTGTTGAATTTGTTGGTGTTTTTCAATGTTGAGGTTGTTGTTGTTTTTCAATGTTGAGGTTGTTGTTGAATTTGTTGGTGTTTTTCAATGTTGAGGTTGTTGTTGTTTTTCAATGTTGAGGTTGTTGTTGAATTTGTTGGTGTTTTTCAATGTTGAGTTTGTTGTTGTTTTTCAATGCTGAGGTTGTTCTTGAATTTGTTGGTGTTTTTCAATGTTGAGGTTGTTGTTGTTTTTCAATGTTGAGGTTGTTGTTGAATTTGTTGGTGTTATTCAATGTTGAGGGTGTTGTTGTTTTTCAATGTTGAGGTTGTTGTTGAATTTGTTGGTGTTCTTCAATGTTGAGGTTGTTGTTGAATTTGTTGGTGTTTTTCAATGTTGAGGTTGTTGTTGTTTTTCAATGTTGAGGTTGTTGAAATTGTTGGTGTTTTTCAATCTTGAGTTTGTTGTTGAATTTGTTGGTGTTCTTCAATGTTGAGGTTGTTGTTGAATTTGTTGGTGTTTTTCAATGTTGAGGTTGTTGTTGAATTTGTTGGTGTTTTTCAATGTTGAGGTTGTTGTTTTTCAATGTTGAGGTTATTGTTGAATTTGTTGGTGTTTTTCAATTTTGAGGTTGTTGTTGTTTTTCAATGTTGAGGTTGTTGTTGACTTTGCTGGTGTTTTTCAATGTTGAGTTTGTTGTTGTTTTTCAATGTTGAGGTTGTTGTTGAATTTGTTGGTGTTTTTCAATGTTGAGGATGTTGTTGTTTTTCAATGTTGAGGTTGTTGTTGAATTTGTTGGTGTTATTCAATGTTGAGGTTGTTGTTGTTTTTCAATGTTGAGGTTGTTGTTGAATTTGTTGGTGTTTTTCAATGTTGAGGTTGTTGTTGAATTTGTTGGTGTTTATCAATGTTGAGGTTGTTGTTGTTTTTCAATGTTGAGGTTGTTGAATTTGTTGGTGTTTAACAATCTTGAGTTTGTTGTTGAATTTGTTGGTGTTTTTCAATGTTGAGGTTGTTGTTGAATTTGTTGGTGTTTTTCAATGTTGAGGTTGTTGTTGTTTTTCAATGTTGAGGTTGTTGTTGAATTTGTTGGTGTTTTTCAATGTTGAGGTTGTTGTTGTTTTTCAATGCTGAGGTTGTTGTTGAATTTGTTGGTGTTTTTCAATGTTGAGGTTGTTGTTGAATTTGTTGGTGTTTTTCAATGTTGAGGTTGTTGTTGAATTTGGTGTTTTTCAATGTTGAGGTTGTTGTTGTTTTTCAATGCTGAGGTTGTTGTTGAATTTGTTGGTGTTTTTCAATGTTGAGGTTGTTGTTGAATTTGTTGGTGTTTTTCAATGTTGAGGTTGTTGTTGAATTTGGTGTTTTTCAATGTTGAGGTTGTTGTTGTTTTTCAATGTTGAGGTTGTTGTTGAATTTGTTGGTGTTTTTCAATGTTGAGTTTGTTGTTGTTTTTCAATGTTGAGGTTGTTCTTGAATTTGTTGGTGTTTTTCAATGTTGAGGTTGTTGTTGTTTTTCAATGTTGAGGTTGTTGTTGAATTTGTTGGTGTTATTCAATGTTGAGGTTGTTGTTGTTTTTCAATGTTGAGGTTGTTGTTGAATTTGTTGGTGTTCTTCAATGTTGAGGTTGTTGTTGAATTTGTTGGTGTTTTTCAATGTTGAGGTTGTTGTTTTTTTTCAATGTTGAGGTTGTTGAAATTGTTGGTGTTTTTCAATCTTGAGTTTGTTGTTGAATTTGTTGGTGTTCTTCAATGTTGAGGTTGTTGTTGTTTTTCAATGTTGAGGTTGTTGTTGAATTTGTTGGTGTTTTTCAATGTTGAGGTTGTTGTTGTTTTTCAATGTTGAGGTTGTTGTTGAATTTGTTGGTGCTTTTCAATGTTGAGGTTGTTGTTGAATTTGTTGGTGTTTATCAATGTTGAGGTTGTTGTTGTTTTTCAATGTTGAGGTTGTTGTTGAATTTGTTGGTGTTTTTCAATGTTGAGTTTGTTGTTGTTTTTCAATGTTGAGGTTGTTCTTGAATTTGTTGGTGTTTTTCAATGTTGAGGTTGTTGTTGTTTTTCAATGTTGAGGTTGTTGTTGAATTTGTTGGTGTTATTCAATGTTGAGGTTGTTGTTGTTTTTCAATGTTGAGGTTGTTGTTGAATTTGTTGGTGTTCTTCAATGTTGAGGTTGTTGTTGAATTTGTTGGTGTTTTTCAATGTTGAGGTTGTTGTTGTTTTTCAATGTTGAGGTTGTTGAAATTGTTGGTGTTTTTCAATCTTGAGTTTGTTGTTGAATTTGTTGGTGTTCTTCAATGTTGAGGTTGTTGTTGTTTTTCAATGTTGAGGTTGTTGTTGAATTTGTTGGTGTTTTTCAATGTTGAGGTTGTTGTTGTTTTTCAATGTTGAGGTTGTTGTTGAATTTGTTGGTGCTTTTCAATGTTGAGGTTGTTGTTGAATTTGTTGGTGTTTATCAATGTTGAGGTTGTTGTTGTTTTTCAATGTTGAGGTTGTTGTTGAATTTGTTGGTGTTTTTCAATGTTGAGTTTGTTGTTGAATTTGTTGGTGTTTTTCAATGTTGAGGTTGTTGTTGAATTTGTTGGTGTTTTTCAATGTTGAGGTTGTTGTTGAATTTGTTGGTGTTTTTCAATGGTGAGGTTGTTGTTGTTTTTCAATGTTGAGGTTGTTGTTCAATTTGTTGGTGTTATTCAATGTTGAGATTGTTGTTGTTTTTCAATGTTGAGGTTGTTGTTGAATTTGTTGGTGTTTTTAAATGTTGAGGTTGTTGTTGAATTTGTTGGTGTTTTTCAATGTTGAGGTTGTTGTTGTTTTTCAATGTTGAGGTTGTTGTTGAATTTGTTGGTGTTTTTCAATGTTGAGGTTGTTGTTTTTCAATGTTGAGGTTGTTGTTGAATTTGTTGGTGTTTTTCAATTTCGAGGTTGTTGTTGAATTTGTTGGTGTTTTTCAATGTTGAGGTTGTTGTTGTTTTTCAATGTTGAGGTTGTTGTTGAATTTGTTGGTGTTTTTCAATGTTGAGGTTGTTGTTGTTTTTCAATGCTGAGGTTGTTGTTGAATTTGTTGGTGTTTTTCAATGTTGAGGTTTTTGTTGAATTTGTTGGTGTTTTTCAATGTTGAGGTTGTTGTTGTTTTTCAATGTTGAGGTTGTTGTTGAATTTGTTGGTGTTTTTCAATGTTGAGGTTGTTGTTGTTTTTCAATGTTGAGGTTGTTGTTGAATTTGTTGGTGTTTTTCAATGTTGAGGTTGTTGTTGAATTTGTTGGTGTTTTTCAATGTTGAGGTTGTTGTTGTTTTTCAATGTTGAGGTTATTGTTGAATTTGTTGGTGTTTTTCAATGTTGAGGTTGTTGTTGTTTTTCAATGTTGAGGTTGTTGTTGAATTTGTTGGTGTTTTTCAATGTTGAGTTTGTTGTTGTTTTTCAATGCTGAGGTTGTTCTTGAATTTGTTGGTGTTTTTCAATGTTGAGGTTGTTGTTGTTTTTCAATGTTGAGGTTGTTGTTGAATTTGTTGGTGTTATTCAATGTTGAGGGTGTTGTTGTTTTTCAATGTTGAGGTTGTTGTTGAATTTGTTGGTGTTCTTCAATGTTGAGGTTGTTGTTGAATTTGTTGGTGTTTTTCAATGTTGAGGTTGTTGTTGTTTTTCAATGTTGAGGTTGTTGAAATTGTTGGTGTTTTTCAATCTTGAGTTTGTTGTTGAATTTGTTGGTGTTCTTCAATGTTGAGGTTGTTGTTGAATTTGTTGGTGTTTTTCAATGTTGAGGTTGTTGTTGAATTTGTTGGTGTTTTTCAATGTTGAGGTTGTTGTTGTTTTTCAATGTTGAGGTTATTGTTGAATTTGTTGGTGTTTTTCAATTTTGAGGTTGTTGTTGTTTTTCAATGTTGAGGTTGTTGTTGACTTTGCTGGTGTTTTTCAATGTTGAGTTTGTTGTTGTTTTTCAATGTTGAGGTTGTTGTTGAATTTGTTGGTGTTTTTCAATGTTGAGGTTGTTGTTGTTTTTCAATGTTGAGGTTGTTGTTGAATTTGTTGGTGTTATTCAATGTTGAGGTTGTTGTTGTTTTTCAATGTTGAGGTTGTTGTTGAATTTGTTGGTGTTTTTCAATGTTGAGGTTGTTGTTGAATTTGTTGGTGTTTATCAATGTTGAGGTTGTTGCTGTTTTTCAATGTTGAGGTTGTTGAATTTGTTGGTGTTTAACAATCTTGAGTTTGTTGTTGAATTTGTTGGTGTTTTTCAATGTTGAGGTTGTTGTTGAATTTGTTGGTGTTTTTCAATGTTGAGGTTGTTGTTGTTTTTCAATGTTGAGGTTGTTGTTGAGTTTGTTGGTGTTTTTCAATGTTGAGGTTGTTGTTGTTTTTCAATGTTGAGGTTGTTGTTGAATTTGTTGGTGCTTTTCAATGTTGAGGTTGTTGTTGAATTTGTTGGTGTTTATCAATGTTGAGGTTGTTGTTGTTTTTCAATGTTGAGGTTGTTGTTGAATTTGTTGGTGTTTTTCAATGTTGAGTTTGTTGTTGAATTTGTTGGTGTTTTTCAATGTTGAGGTTGTTGTTGAATTTGTTGGTGTTTTTCAATGTTGAGGTTGTTGTTGAATTTGTTGGTGTTTTTCAATGGTGAGGTTGTTGTTGTTTTTCAATGTTGAGGTTGTTGTTCAATTTGTTGGTGTTATTCAATGTTGAGATTGTTGTTGTTTTTCAATGTTGAGGTTGTTGTTGAATTTGTTGGTGTTTTTAAATGTTGAGGTTGTTGTTGAATTTGTTGGTGTTTTTCAATGTTGAGGTTGTTGTTGTTTTTCAATGTTGAGGTTGTTGTTGAATTTGTTGGTGTTTTTCAATGTTGAGGTTGTTGTTTTTCAATGTTGAGGTTGTTGTTGAATTTGTTGGTGTTTTTCAATTTCGAGGTTGTTGTTGAATTTGTTGGTGTTTTTCAATGTTGAGGTTGTTGTTGTTTTTCAATGTTGAGGTTGTTGTTGAATTTGTTGGTGTTTTTCAATGTTGAGGTTGTTGTTGTTTTTCAATGCTGAGGTTGTTGTTGAATTTGTTGGTGTTTTTCAATGTTGAGGTTGTTGTTGAATTTGTTGGTGTTTTTCAATGTTGAGGATGTTGTTGTTTTTCAATGTTGAGGTTGTTGTTGAATTTGTTGGTGTTTTTCAATGTTGAGGTTGTTGTTGTTTTTCAATGTTGAGGTTGTTGTTGAATTTGTTGGTGTTTTTCAATGTTGAGGTTGTTGTTGAATTTGTTGGTGTTTTTCAATGTTGAGGTTGTTGTTGTTTTTCAATGTTGAGGTTATTGTTGAATTTGTTGGTGTTTTTCAATGTTGAGGTTGTTGTTGTTTTTCAATGTTGAGGTTGTTGTTGAATTTTTTGGTGTTTTTCAATGTTGAGTTTGTTGTTGTTTTTCAATGTTGAGGTTGTTCTTGAATTTGTTGGTGTTTTTCAATGTTGAGGTTGTTGTTTTTCAATGTTGAGGTTGTTGTTGAATTTGTTGGTGTTATTCAATGTTGAGGTTGTTGTTGTTTTTCAATGTTGAGGTTGTTGTTGAATTTGTTGGTGTTCTTCAATGTTGAGGTTGTTGTTGAATTTGTTGGTGTTTTTCAATGTTGAGGTTGTTGTTGTTTTTCAATGTTGAGGTTGTTGAAATTGTTGGTGTTTTTCAATCTTGAGTTTGTTGTTGAATTTGTGGGTGTTCTTCAATGTTGAGGTTGTTGTTGAATTTGTTGGTGTTTTTCAATGTTGAGGTTGTTGTTGAATTTGTTGGTGTTTTTCAATGTTGAGGTTGTTGTTGTTTTTCAATGTTGAGGTTATTGTTGAATTTGTTGGTGTTTTTCAATTTTGAGGTTGTTGTTGTTTTTCAATGTTGAGGTTGTTGTTGACTTTGCTGGTGTTTTTCAATGTTGAGTTTGTTGTTGTTTTTCAATGTTGAGGTTGTTGTTGAATTTGTTGGTGTTTTTCAATGTTGAGGTTGTTGTTGTTTTTCAATGTTGAGGTTGTTGTTGAATTTGTTGGTGTTATTCAATGTTGAGGTTGTTGTTGTTTTTCAATGTTGAGGTTGTTGTTGAATTTGTTGATGTTTTTCAATGTTGAGGTTGTTGTTGAATTTGTTGGTGTTTATCGATGTTGAGGTTGTTGTTGTTTTTCAATGTTGAGGTTGTTGAATTTGTTGGTGTTTAACAATCTTGAGTTTGTTGTTGAATTTGTTGGTGTTTTTCAATGTTGAGGTTGTTGTTGAATTTGTTGGTGTTTTTCAATGTTGAGGTTGTTGTTGTTTTTCAATGTTGAGGTTGTTGTTGAGTTTGTTGGTGTTTTTCAATGTTGAGGTTGTTGTTGTTTTTCAATGTTGAGGTTGTTGTTGAATTTGTTGGTGCTTTTCAATGTTGAGGTTGTTGTTGAATTTGTTGGTGTTTATCAATGTTGAGGTTGTTGTTGTTTTTCAATGTTGAGGTTGTTGTTGAATTTGTTGGTGTTTTTCAATGTTGAGTTTGTTGTTGAATTTGTTGGTGTTTTTCAATGTTGAGGTTGTTGTTGAATTTGTTGGTGTTTTTCAATGTTGAGGTTGTTGTTGAATTTGTTGGTGTTTTTCAATGGTGAGGTTGTTGTTGTTTTTCAATGTTGAGGTTGTTGTTCAATTTGTTGGTGTTATTCAATGTTGAGATTGTTGTTGTTTTTCAATGTTGAGGTTGTTGTTGAATTTGTTGGTGTTTTTAAATGTTGAGGTTGTTGTTGAAATTGTTGGTGTTTTTCAATGTTGAGGTTGTTGTTGTTTTTCAATGTTGAGGTTGTTGTTGAATTTGTTGGTGTTTTTCAATGTTGAGGTTGTTGTTTTTCAATGTTGAGGTTGTTGTTGAATTTGTTGGTGTTTTTCAATTTCGAGGTTGTTGTTGAATTTGTTGGTGTTTTTCAATGTTGAGGTTGTTGTTGTTTTTCAATGTTGAGGTTGTTGTTGAATTTGTTGGTGTTTTTCAATGTTGAGGTTGTTGTTGTTTTTCAATGCTGAGGTTGTTGTTGAATTTGTTGGTGTTTTTCAATGTTGAGGTTGTTGTTGAATTTGTTGATGTTTTTCAATGTTGAGGTTGTTGTTGAATTTGTTGGTGTTTATCGATGTTGAGGTTGTTGTTGTTTTTCAATGTTGAGGTTGTTGAATTTGTTGGTGTTTAACAATCTTGAGTTTGTTGTTGAATTTGTTGGTGTTTTTCAATGTTGAGGTTGTTGTTGTTTTTCAATGTTGAGGTTGTTGTTTAGTTTGTTGGTGTTTTTCAATGTTGAGGTTGTTGTTGTTTTTCAATGTTGAGGTTGTTGTTGAATTTGTTGGTGCTTTTCAATGTTGAGGTTGTTGTTGAATTTGTTGGTGTTTATCAATGTTGAGGTTGTTGTTGTTTTTCAATGTTGAGGTTGTTGTTGAATTTGTTGGTGTTTTTCAATGTTGAGTTTGTTGTTGAATTTGTTGGTGTTTTTCAATGTTGAGGTTGTTGTTGAATTTGTTGGTGTTTTTCAATGTTGAGGTTGTTGTTGAATTTGTTGGTGTTTTTCAATGGTGAGGTTGTTGTTGTTTTTCAATGTTGAGGTTGTTGTTGAATTTGTTGGTGTTTTTAAATGTTGAGGTTGTTGTTGAAATTGTTGGTGTTTTTCAATGTTGAGGTTGTTGTTGTTTTTCAATGTTGAGGTTGTTGTTGAATTTGTTGGTGTTTTTCAATGTTGAGGTTGTTGTTTTTCAATGTTGAGGTTGTTGTTGAATTTGTTGGTGTTTTTCAATTTCGAGGTTGTTGTTGAATTTGTTGGTGTTTTTCAATGTTGAGGTTGTTGTTGTTTTTCAATGTTGAGGTTGTTGTTGAATTTGTTGGTGTTTTTCAATGTTGAGGTTGTTGTTGTTTTTCAATGCTGAGGTTGTTGTTGAATTTGTTGGTGTTTTTCAATGTTGAGGTTGTTGTTGAATTTGTTGGTGTTCTTCAATGTTGAGGTTGTTGTTGAATTTGTTGGTGTTTTTCAATGTTGAGGTTGTTGTTTTTTTTCAATGTTGAGGTTGTTGAAATTGTTGGTGTTTTTCAATCTTGAGTTTGTTGTTGAATTTGTGGGTGTTCTTCAATGTTGAGGTTGTTGTTGAATTTGTTGGTGTTTTTCAATGTTGAGGTTGTTGTTGAATTTGTTGGTGTTTTTCAATGTTGAGGTTGTTGTTGTTTTTCAATGTTGAGGTTATTGTTGAATTTGTTGGTGTTTTTCAATTTTGAGGTTGTTGTTGTTTTTCAATGTTGAGGTTGTTGTTGACTTTGCTGGTGTTTTTCAATGTTGAGTTTGTTGTTGTTTTTCAATGTTGAGGTTGTTGTTGAATTTGTTGGTGTTTTTCAATGTTGAGGTTGTTGTTGTTTTTCAATGTTGAGGTTGTTGTTGAATTTGTTGGTGTTATTCAATGTTGAGGTTGTTGTTGTTTTTCAATGTTGAGGTTGTTGTTGAATTTGTTGATGTTTTTCAATGTTGAGGTTGTTGTTGAATTTGTTGGTGTTTATCGATGTTGAGGTTGTTGTTGTTTTTCAATGTTGAGGTTGTTGAATTTGTTGGTGTTTAACAATCTTGAATTTGTTGTTGAATTTGTTGGTGTTTTTCAATGTTGAGGTTGTTGTTGAATCTGTTGGTGTTTTTCAATGTTGAGGTTGTTGTTGTTTTTCAATGTTGAGGTTGTTGTTGAGTTTGTTGGTGTTTTTCAATGTTGAGGTTGTTGTTGTTTTTCAATGTTGATGTTGTTGTTGAATTTGTTGGTGTTTTTCAATGTTGAGGTTGTTGTTGAATTTGTTGGTGTTTATCAATGTTGAGGTTGTTGTTGTTTTTCAATGTTGAGGTTGTTGTTGAATTTGTTGGTGTTTTTCAATGTTGAGTTTGTTGTTGAATTTGTTGGTGTTTTTCAATGTTGAGGTTGTTGTTGAATTTGTTGGTGTTTTTCAATGTTGAGGTTGTTGTTGAATTTGTTGGTGTTTTTCAATGGTGAGGTTGTTGTTGTTTTTCAATGTTGAGGTTGTTGTTCAATTTGTTGGTGTTATTCAATGTTGAGATTGTTGTTGTTTTTCAATGTTGAGGTTGTTGTTGAATTTGTTGGTGTTTTTAAATGTTGAGGTTGTTGTTGAAATTGTTGGTGTTTTTCAATGTTGAGGTTGTTGTTGTTTTTCAATGTTGAGGTTGTTGTTGAATTTGTTGGTGTTTTTCAATGTTGAGGTTGTTGTTTTTCAATGTTGAGGTTGTTGTTGAATTTGTTGGTGTTTTTCAATTTCGAGGTTGTTGTTGAATTTGTTGGTGTTTTTCAATGTTGAGGTTGTTGTTGTTTTTCGATGTTGAGGTTGTTGTTGAATTTGTTGGTGTTTTTCAATGTTGAGGTTGTTGTTGTTTTTCAATGCTGAGGTTGTTGTTGAATTTGTTGGTGTTTTTCAATGTTGAGGTTGTTGTTGAATTTGTTGATGTTTTTCAATGTTGAGGTTGTTGTTGAATTTGTTGGTGTTTATCGATGTTGAGGTTGTTGTTGTTTTTCAATGTTGAGGTTGTTGAATTTGTTGGTGTTTAACAATCTTGAGTTTGTTGTTGAATTTGTTGGTGTTTTTCAATGTTGAGGTTGTTGTTGAATTTGTTGGTGTTTTTCAATGTTGAGGTTGTTGTTGTTTTTCAATGTTGAGGTTGTTGTTGTGTTTGTTGGTGTTTTTCAATGTTGAGGTTGTTGTTGTTTTTCAATGTTGAGGTTGTTGTTGAATTTGTTGGTGCTTTTCAATGTTGAGGTTGTTGTTGAATTTGTTGGTGTTTATCAATGTTGAGGTTGTTGTTGTTTTTCAATGTTGAGGTTGTTGTTGAATTTGTTGGTGTTTTTCAATGTTGAGGTTGTTGTTGAATTTGTTGGTGTTTTTCAATGTTGAGGTTGTTGTTGAATTTGTTGGTGTTTTTCAATGGTGAGGTTGTTGTTGTTTTTCAATGTTGAGGTTGTTGTTCAATTTGTTGGTGTTATTCAATGTTGAGATTGTTGTTGTTTTTCAATGTTGAGGTTGTTGTTGAATTTGTTGGTGTTTTTAAATGTTGAGGTTGTTGTTGAAATTGTTGGTGTTTTTCAATGTTGAGGTTGTTGTTGTTTTTCAATGTTGAGGTTGTTGTTGAATTTGTTGGTGTTTTTCAATGTTGAGGTTGTTGTTTTTCAATGTTGAGGTTGTTGTTGAATTTGTTGGTGTTTTTCAATTTCGAGGTTGTTGTTGAATTTGTTGGTGTTTTTCAATGTTGAGGTTGTTGTTGTTTTTCAATGTTGAGGTTGTTGTTGAATTTGTTGGTGTTTTTCAATGTTGAGGTTGTTGTTGTTTTTCAATGCTGAGGTTGTTGTTGAATTTGTTGGTGTTTTTCTATGTTGAGGTTGTTGTTGAATTTGTTGATGTTTTTCAATGTTGAGGTTGTTGTTGAATTTGTTGGTGTTTATCGATGTTGAGGTTGTTGTTGTTTTTCAATGTTGAGGATGTTGAATTTGTTGGTGTTTAACAATCTTGAGTTTGTTGTTGAATTTGTTGGTGTTTTTCAATGTTGAGGTTGTTGTTGAATTTGTTGGTGTTTTTCAATGTTGAGGTTGTTGTTGTTTTTCAATGTTGAGGTTGTTGTTGAGTTTGTTGGTGTTTTTCAATGTTGAGGTTGTTGTTGTTTTTCAATGTTGAGGTTGTTGTTGAATTTGTTGGTGCTTTTCAATGTTGAGGTTGTTGTTGAATTTGTTGGTGTTTATCAATGTTGAGGTTGTTGTTGTTTTTCAATGTTGAGGTTGTTGTTGAATTTGTTGGTGTTTTTCAATGTTGAGTTTGTTGTTGAATTTGTTGGTGTTTTTCAATGTTGAGGTTGTTGTTGAATTTGTTGGTGTTTTTCAATGTTGAGGTTGTTGTTGAATTTGTTTGTGTTTTTCAATGGTGAGGTTGTTGTTGTTTTTCAATGTTGAGGTTGTTGTTGAATTTGTTGGTGTTTTTAAATGTTGAGGTTGTTGTTGAAATTGTTGGTGTTTTTCAATGTTGAGGTTGTTGTTGTTTTTCAATGTTGAGGTTGTTGTTGAATTTGTTGGTGTTTTTCAATGTTGAGGTTGTTGTTTTTCAATGTTGAGGTTGTTGTTGAATTTGTTGGTGTTTTTCAATTTCGAGGTTGTTGTTGAATTTGTTGGTGTTTTTCAATGTTGAGGTTGTTGTTGTTTTTCAATGTTGAGGTTGTTGTTGAATTTGTTGGTGTTTTTCAATGTTGAGGTTGTTGTTGTTTTTCAATGCTGAGGTTGTTGTTGAATTTGTTGGTGTTTTTCAATGTTGAGGTTGTTGTTGAATTTGTTGGTGTTCTTCAATGTTGAGGTTGTTGTTGAATTTGTTGGTGTTTTTCAATGTTGAGGTTGTTGTTGTTTTTCAATGTTGAGGTTGTTGAAATTGTTGGTGTTTTTCAATCTTGAGTTTGTTGTTGAATTTGTGGGTGTTCTTCAATGTTGAGGTTGTTGTTGAATTTGTTGGTGTTTTTCAATGTTGAGGTTGTTGTTGAATTTGTTGGTGTTTTTCAATGTTGAGGTTGTTGTTGTTTTTCAATGTTGAGGTTATTGTTGAATTTGTTGGTGTTTTTCAATTTTGAGGTTGTTGTTGTTTTTCAATGTTGAGGTTGTTGTTGACTTTGCTGGTGTTTTTCAATGTTGAGTTTGTTGTTGTTTTTCAATGTTGAGGTTGTTGTTGAATTTGTTGGTGTTTTTCAATGTTGAGGTTGTTGTTGTTTTTCAATGTTGAGGTTGTTGTTGAATTTGTTGGTGTTATTCAATGTTGAGGTTGTTGTTGTTTTTCAATGTTGAGGTTGTTGTTGAATTTGTTGATGTTTTTCAATGTTGAGGTTGTTGTTGAATTTGTTGGTGTTTATCGATGTTGAGGTTGTTGTTGTTTTTCAATGTTGAGGTTGTTGAATTTGTTGGTGTTTAACAATCTTGAGTTTGTTGTTGAATTTGTTGGTGTTTTTCAATGTTGAGGTTGTTGTTGAATTTGTTGGTGTTTTTCAATGTTGAGGTTGTTGTTGTTTTTCAATGTTGAGGTTGTTGTTGAGTTTGTTGGTGTTTTTCAATGTTGAGGTTGTTGTTGTTTTTCAATGTTGATGTTGTTGTTGAATTTGTTGGTGTTTTTCAATGTTGAGGTTGTTGTTGAATTTGTTGGTGTTTATCAATGTTGAGGTTGTTGTTGTTTTTCAATGTTGAGGTTGTTGTTGAATTTGTTGGTGTTTTTCAATGTTGAGTTTGTTGTTGAATTTGTTGGTGTTTTTCAATGTTGAGGTTGTTGTTGAATTTGTTGGTGTTTTTCAATGTTGAGGTTGTTGTTGAATTTGTTGGTGTTTTTCAATGGTGAGGTTGTTGTTGTTTTTCAATGTTGAGGTTGTTGTTCAATTTGTTGGTGTTATTCAATGTTGAGATTGTTGTTGTTTTTCAATGTTGAGGTTGTTGTTGAATTTGTTGGTGTTTTTAAATGTTGAGGTTGTTGTTGAAATTGTTGGTGTTTTTCAATGTTGAGGTTGTTGTTGTTTTTCAATGTTGAGGTTGTTGTTGAATTTGTTGGTGTTTTTCAATGTTGAGGTTGTTGTTTTTCAATGTTGAGGTTGTTGTTGAATTTGTTGGTGTTTTTCAATTTCGAGGTTGTTGTTGAATTTGTTGGTGTTTTTCAATGTTGAGGTTGTTGTTGTTTTTCAATGTTGAGGTTGTTGTTGAATTTGTTGGTGTTTTTCAATGTTGAGGTTGTTGTTGTTTTTCAATGCTGAGGTTGTTGTTGAATTTGTTGGTGTTTTTCAATGTTGAGGTTGTTGTTGAATTTGTTGATGTTTTTCAATGTTGAGGTTGTTGTTGAATTTGTTGGTGTTTATCGATGTTGAGCTTGTTGTTGTTTTTCAATGTTGAGGTTGTTGAATTTGTTGGTGTTTAACAATCTTGAGTTTGTTGTTGAATTTGTTGGTGTTTTTCAATGTTGAGGTTGTTGTTGAATTTGTTGGTGTTTTTCAATGTTGAGGTTGTTGTTGTTTTTCAATGTTGAGGTTGTTGTTGAGTTTGTTGGTGTTTTTCAATGTTGAGGTTGTTGTTGTTTTTCAATGTTGAGGTTGTTGTTGAATTTGTTGGTGCTTTTCAATGTTGAGGTTGTTGTTGAATTTGTTGGTGTTTATCAATGTTGAGGTTGTTGTTGTTTTTCAATGTTGAGGTTGTTGTTGAATTTGTTGGTGTTTTTCAATGTTGAGTTTGTTGTTGAATTTGTTGGTGTTTTTCAATGTTGAGGTTGTTGTTGAATTTGTTGGTGTTTTTCAATGTTGAGGTTGTTGTTGAATTTGTTGGTGTTTTTCAATGGTGAGGTTGTTGTTGTTTTTCAATGTTGAGGTTGTTGTTCAATTTGTTGGTGTTATTCAATGTTGAGATTGTTGTTGTTTTTCAATGTTGAGGTTGTTGTTGAATTTGTTGGTGTTTTTAAATGTTGAGGTTGTTGTTGAAATTGTTGGTGTTTTTCAATGTTGAGGTTGTTGTTGTTTTTCAATGTTGAGGTTGTTGTTGAATTTGTTGGTGTTTTTCAATGTTGAGGTTGTTGTTTTTCAATGTTGAGGTTGTTGTTGAATTTGTTGGTGTTTTTCAATTTCGAGGTTGTTGTTGAATTTGTTGGTGTTTTTCAATGTTGAGGTTGTTGTTGTTTTTCAATGTTGAGGTTGTTGTTGAATTTGTTGGTGTTTTTCAATGTTGAGGTTGTTGTTGTTTTTCAATGCTGAGGTTGTTGTTGAATTTGTTGGTGTTTTTCAATGTTGAGGTTGTTGTTGAATTTGTTGGTGTTTTTCAATGTTGAGGTTGTTGTTGAATTTGGTGTTTTTCAATGTTGAGGTTGTTGTTGTTTTTCAATGTTGAGGTTATTGTTGAATTTGTTGGTGTTTTTCAATGTTGAGGTTGTTGTTGTTTTTCAATGTTGAGGTTGTTGTTGAATTTGTTGGTGTTTTTCAATGTTGAGTTTGTTGTTGTTTTTCAATGTTGAGGTTGTTCTTGAATTTGTTGGTGTTTTTCAATGTTGAGGTTGTTGTTGTTTTTCAATGTTGAGGTTGTTGTTGAATTTGTTGGTGTTATTCAATGTTGAGGTTGTTGTTGTTTTTCAATGTTGAGGTTGTTGTTGAATTTGTTGGTGTTCTTCAATGTTGAGGTTGTTGTTGAATTTGTTGGTGTTTTTCAATGTTGAGGTTGTTGTTGTTTTTCAATGTTGAGGTTGTTGAAATTGTTGGTGTTTTTCAATCTTGAGTTTGTTGTTGAATTTGTTGGTGTTCTTCAATGTTGAGGTTGTTGTTGAATTTGTTGGTGTTTTTCAATGTTGAGGTTGTTGTTGAATTTGTTGGTGTTTTTCAATGTTGAGGTTGTTGTTGTTTTTCAATGTTGAGGTTATTGTTGAATTTGTTGGTGTTTTTCAATTTTGAGGTTGTTGTTGTTTTTCAATGTTGAGGTTGTTGTTGACATTGCTGGTGTTTTTCAATGTTGAGTTTGTTGTTGTTTTTCAATGTTGAGGTTGTTGTTGAATTTGTTGGTGTTTTTCAATGTTGAGGTTGTTGTTGTTTTTCAATGTTGAGGTTGTTGTTGAATTTGTTGGTGTTATTCAATGTTGAGGTTGTTGTTGTTTTTCAATGTTGAGGTTGTTGTTGAATTTGTTGGTGTTTTTCAATGTTGAGGTTGTTGTTGAATTTGTTGGTGTTTATCAATGTTGAGGTTGTTGTTGTTTTTCAATGTTGAGGTTGTTGAATTTGTTGGTGTTTAACAATCTTGAGTTTGTTGTTGAATTTGTTGGTGTTTTTCAATGTTGAGGTTGTTGTTGAATTTGTTGGTGTTTTTCAATGTTGAGGTTGTTGTTGTTTTTCAATGTTGAGGTTGTTGTTGAGTTTGTTGGTGTTTTTCAATGTTGAGGTTGTTGTTGAATTTGTTGGTGTTTTTCAATGTTGAAGTTGTTGAATTTGTTGGTGTTTTTCAATGTTGAGGTTGTTGTTGTTTTTAAATGTTGAGGTTGTTGTTGAATTTGTTGGTGTTTTTTCAATTTTGAGGTTGTTGGTGTTTTTCAATTTTGAGGTAGTTGTTGAATTTGATGGTGTTTTTCAATGTCGAGGTTGTTGTTGGATTAGTTGGTGTTTTTCAATGTTGAAGTTGTTGTTGAATTTGTTGGTGTTTTTCAATTTCGAGGTTGTTGTTGAATTTGTTGGTGTTTTTCAATCTTGAAGTTTTTGTTGAATTTGTTGGTGTTTTTCAATCTTGAGGTTGTTGTTGTTTTTCAATGTTGAGGTTGTTGTTGAATTTGTTGGTGTTTTTCAATGTTGAGGTTGTTGTTGTTTTTCAATGCTGAGGTTGTTGTTGAATTTGTTGGTGTTTTTCAATTTTGAGGTTGTTGTTGAATTTGTTGGTGTTTATCAATGTTGAGGTTGTTGCTGTTTTTCAATATTGAGGTTGTTGTTGAATATGTTGGTGTTTTTCAATGTTGAGGTTGTTGTTGTTTTTCAATGTTGAGGATGTTGTTGAATTTGTTGGTGTTTTTCAATGTTGAAGTTGTTGTTGAATTTGTCGGTGTTTTTCAATGTTGAGGTTGTTGTTGTTTTACAATGTTGAGGTTGTTGTTGAATTTGTTGGTGTTTTTCAATGTTGAGTTTGTTGTTGTTTTTCAATGTTGAGGTCATTGTTGAATTTGTTGGTGTTTTTCAACGTTGAGGTTGTTGTTGTTTTTCAATGTTGAGGTTGTTGTTGAATTTGTTGGTGTTTTTCAATGTTGAGGTTGTTGTTATTTTTCAATGTTGAGGTTGTTGTTGAATTTGTTGGTGTTTTTCATTGTTAAGGTTGCTGTTGTTTTTCAATGTTGAGGTTGTTGTTGAATTTGTTGGTGTTTTTCAATGTTGAGGTTGTTGTTGAATTTGTTGGTGTTTTTCAATGTTGAGGTTGTTGCTGTTTTTCCATGTTGAGGTTGTTGAGTTTGTTGGTGTTTTTCAATGTTGAGGTTGTTGATGAATTTGTTGGTGTTTTTCAATGTTGAGGTTGTTGTTGAATTTGTTGGTGTTTTTCAATGTTGAGGTTGTTGTTGTTTTTAAATGTTGAGGTTGTTGTTGAATTTGTTGGTGTTTTTAAAATTTTGAGGTTGTTGGTGTTTTTCAATGTTGAGGTTGTTGTTGAATTTGATGGTGTTTTTCAATGTCGAGGTTGTTGTTGAATTTGTTGGTGTTTTTCAATGTTGAAGTTGTTGTTGAATTTGTTGGTGTTTTTCAATTTCGAGGTTGTTGTTGAATTTGTTGGTGTTTTTCAATGTTGAAGTTTTTGTTGAATTTGTTGGTGCTTTTCAATGTTGAGGTTGTTGTTGTTTTTCAATGCTGAGGTTGATGTTGAATTTGTTGGTGTTTTTCAATGTTGAGGTTGTTGTTGAATTTGTTGGTGTTTTTCAATGTTGAGGTTGTTGTTGTTTTTCAATGTTGAGGTTGTTGTTGAATTTGTTGGTGTTTTTCAATGTTGAGGTTGTTGTTGTTTTTCAATGTTGAGGTTGTTGTTGAATTTGTTGGTGTTTTTCAATGTTGAAGTTGTTGTTGAATTTGTTGGTGTTTTTCAATGTTGAGGTTGTTGTTGTTTTTCAATGTTGAGGTTGTTGTTGAATTTGTTCGTGTTTTTCAATGTCGGGGTTGTTGTTGAATTTGTTGGTGTTTTTCAATGTTGAATTTTTTGTTGAATTTGTTGGAGTTTTTCAATGTTGAGGTTGTTGTTTTTCAATGTTGAGGTTGTTGTTGAATTTGTTGGCGTTTTTAAATGTTGAGGTTGTTGTTGAATTTGTTGGTGTTTTCAATGTTGAGGTTGTTGTTGAATTTGTTGGTGTTTTTCAATGTTGAGGTTGTTGTTGAATTTGTTGGTGTTTTTCAATGTTGAGGTTGTTGTTGTTTTTCAATGTTGAGGTTGTTGAATTTGTTGGTGTTTTTCAATCTTGAGTTTGTTGTTGAATTTGTTGGTGTTTTTCAATGTTGAGGTTGTTGTTGAATTTGTTGGTGTTTTTCAATGTTGAGGTTGTTGTTGTTTTTCAATGTTAGGTTGTTGTTGAGTTTATTGGTGTTTTTCAATGTTGAGGTTGTTGTTGAATTTGTTGGTGTTTTTCAATGTTGAAGTTGTTGAATTTGTTGGTGTTTTTCAATGTTGAGGTTGTTGTTGTTTTTAAATGTTGAGGTTGTTGTTGTTTTTAAATGTTGAAGTTTTTGTTGAATTTGTTGGTGTTTTTCAATCTTGAGGTTGTTGTTGTTTTTTAATGTTGAGGTTGTTGTTGAATTTGTTGGTGTTTTTCAGTGTTGAGGTTGTTGTTGTTTTTCAATGCTGAGGTTGTTGTTGAATTTGTTGGTGTTTTTCAATGTTGAGGTTGTTGTTGAATTTGTTGGTGTTTATCAATGTTGAGGTTGTTGTTGTTTTTCAATGTTGAGGTTGTTGTTGAATTTGTTGGTGTTTTTCAATGTTGAGGTTGTTGTTGTTTTTCAATTTTGAGGATGTTGTTGAATTTGTTGGTGTTTTTCAATGTTGAAGTTGTTGTTGAATTTGTCGGTGTTTTTCAATGTTGAGGTTGTTGTTGAATTTGTTGGTGTTTTTCAATGTTGAGTTTGATGTTGTTTTTCAATGTTGAGGTTGTTGTTGAATTTGTTGGTGTTTTTCAATGTTGAGGTTGTTGTTGTTTTTCAATGTTGAGGTTGTTGTTGAATTTGTTGGTGTTTTTCAATGTTGAGGTTGTTGTTGTTTTTCAATGTTGAGGTTGTTGTTGAATTTGTTGGTGTTTTTCAATGTTGAGGTTGTTGTTGTTTTTCAATGTTGAGGTTGTTGTTGAATTTGTTGGTGTTTTTCAATGTTGAGGTTGTTGTTGAATTTGTTGGTGTTTTTCAATGTTGAGGTTGTTGTTTTTTTTCAATGTTGAGGTTGTTGAATTTGTTGGTGTTTTTCAATCTTGAGTTTGTTGTTGAATTTGTTGGTGTTTTTCAACGTTGAGGTTGTTGTTGAATTTGTTGGTGTTTTTCAATGTTGATTTTGTTGTTGTTTTTCAATGTTGAGGTTGTTGTTGAGTTTGTTGGTGTTTTTCAATGTTGAGGTTGTTGATGAATTTGTTGGTGTTTTTCAATGTTGAGGTTGTTGTTGAATTTGTTGGTGTTTTTCAATGTTGAGGTTGTTGTTGTTTTTAAATGTTGAGGTTGTTGTTGAATTTGTTGGTGTTTTTTCAATTTTGAGGTTGTTGGTGTTTTTCAATGTTGAGGTTGTTGTTGAATTTGATGGTGTTTTTCAATGTCGAGGTTGTTGTTGAATTTGTTGGTGTTTTTCAATGTTGAAGTTGTTGTTGAATTTGTTGGTGTTTTTCAATTTCGAGGTTGTTGTTGAATTTGTTGGTGTTTTTCAATGTTGAGGTTGTCGTTGTTTTTCAATGCTGATGTTGATGTTGAATTTGTTGGTGTTTCTCAATGTTGAGGTTGTTGTTGAATTTGTTGGTGTTTTTCAATTTTGCGGTTGTTGTTGTTTTTCAATGTTGAGGATGTTGTTGAATTTGTTGGTGTTTTTCAATGTTGAGGTTGTTGTTGTTTTTCAATGTTGAGGTTGTTGTTGAATTTGTTGGTGTTTTTCAATGTTGAAGTTGTTGTTGAATTTGTTGGTGTTTTTCAATGTTGAGGTTGTTGCTGTTTTTCAATGTTGAGGTTGTTGTTGAATTTGTTGGTGTTTTTCAATGTCGGGGTTGTTGTTGAATTTGTTGGTGTTTTTCAATGTTGAATTTTTTGTTGAATTTGTTGGAGATTTTCAATGTTGAGGTTGTTGTTTTTCAATGTTGAGGTTGTTGTTGAATTTGTTGGCGTTTTTAAATGTTGAGGTTGTTGTTGAATTTGTTGGTGTTTTCAATGTTGAGGTTGTTGTTGAATTTGTTGGTGTTTTTAAATGTTGAGGTTGTTGTTGAATTTGCTGGTGTTTTGCAATGTTGAGGTTGTTGTTGTTTTTCAATGCTGAGGTTGTTGTTGAATTTGTTGGTGTTTTTCAATGTTGAGGTTGTTGTTGAATTTGTTGGTGTTTATCAATGTTGAGGTTGTTGTTGTTTTTCAATGTTGAGGTTGTTGTTGAATTTGTTGGTGTTTTTCAATGTTGAGGTTGTTGTTGTTTTTCAATTTTGAGGATGTTGTTGAATTTGTTGGTGTTTTTCAATGTTGAAGTTGTTGTTGAATTTGTCGGTGTTTTTCAATGTTGAGGTTGTTGTTGAATTTGTTGGTGTTTTTCAATGTTGAGTTTGATGTTGTTTTTCAATGTTGAGGTTGTTGTTGAATTTGTTGGTTTTTTTCAATGTTGAGGTTGTTGTTGTTTTTCAATGTTGAGGTTGTTGTTGAATTTGTTGGTGTTTTTCAATGTTGAGGTTGTTGTTGTTTTTCAATGTTGAGGTTGTTGTTGAATTTGTTGGTGTTTTTCAATGTTGAGGTTGTTGTTGTTTTTCAATGTTGAGGTTGTTGTTGAATTTGTTGGTGTTTTTCAATGTTGAGGTTGATGTTGAATTTGTTGGTGTTTTTCAATGTTGAGGTTGTTGTTGTTTTTCAATGTTGAGGTTGTTGAATTTGTTGGTGTTTTTCAATCTTGAGTTTGTTGTTGAATTTGTTGGTGTTTTTCAATGTTGAGGTTGTTGTTGAATTTGTTGGTGTTTTTCAATGTTGATTTTGTTGTTGTTTTTCAATGTTGAGGTTGTTGTTGAGTTTGTTGGTGTTTTTCAATGTTGAGGTTGTTGATGAATTTGTTGGTGTTTTTCAATGTTGAGGTTGTTGTTGAATTTGTTGGTGTTTTTCAATGTTGAGGTTGTTGTTGTTTTTAAATGTTGAGGTTGTTGTTGAATTTGTTGGTGTTTTTTCAATTTTGAGGTTGTTGGTGTTTTTCAATGTTGAGGTTGTTGTTGAATTTGATGGTGTTTTTCAATGTCGAGGTTGTTGTTGAATTTGTTGGTGTTTTTCAATGTTGAAGTTGTTGTTGAATTTGTTGGTGTTTTTCAATTTCGAGGTTGTTGTTGAATTTGTTGGTGTTTTTCAATGTTGAAGTTTTTGTTGAATTTGTTGGAGTTTTTCAATGTTGAGGTTGTTGTTGTTTTTCAATGCTGATGTTGATGTTGAATTTGTTGGTGTTTTTCAATGTTGAGGTTGTTGTTGAATTTGTTGGTGTTTTTCAATTTTGCGGTTGTTGTTGTTTTTCAATGTTGAGGTTGTTGTTGAATTTGTTGGTGTTTTTCAATGTTGAAGTTGTTGTTGAATTTGTTGGTGTTTTTCAATGTTGAGGTTGTTGCTGTTTTTCAATGTTGAGGTTGTTGTTGAATTTGTTGGATTTTTTCAATGTCGGGGTTGTTGTTGAATTTGTTGGTGTTTTTCAATGTTGAATTTTTTGTTGAATTTGTCGGAGATTTTCAATGTTGAGGTTGTTGTTTTTCAATGTTGAGGTTGTTGTTGAATTTGTTGGCGTTTTTAAATGTTGAGGTTGTTGTTGAATTTGTTGGTGTTTTCAATGTTGAGGTTGTTGTTGAATTTGCTGGTGTTTTTAAATGTTGAGGTTGTTGTTGAATTTGCTGGTGTTTTGCAATGTTGAGGTTGTTGTTGTTTTTTAATGTTGAGGTTGTTGTTGAATTTGTTGGTGTTTTTCAATGTTGAGGTTGTTGTTGTTTTTCAATGTTGAGGTTGTTGTTGTATTAGTTGGGGTTTTTCAATTTCGAGGTTGTTGTTGAATTTGTTGGTGTTTTTCAATGTTGAAGTTGTTGTTGAATTTGTTGGTGTTTTTCAATGTTGAGGTTGTTGTTGTTTTTCAATGTTGAGGTTGTTGTTGTTTTTCAATGCTGAGGTTGTTGTTGAATTTGGTGGTGTGTTTCAATGTTGAGGTTGTTGTTGAATTTGTTGGTGTTTTTCAATGTTGAGGTTGTTGTTGTTTTTCAATGTTGAGGTTGCTGTTGAATTTGTTGGTGTTTTTCAATGTTGAGATTGTTGTTGTTTTTCAATGTTGAGGTTGTTGTTGAATTTGTTGGTGTTTTTCAATGCTGAGGTTGTTGTTGAATTTGTTGGTGTTTTTCAATGTTGAGGTTGTTGTTGTTTTTCAATGTTGAGGTTGTTGTTGAATTTGTTGGTCTTTTTCAATGTTGAGTTTGTTGTTGTTTTTCAATGTTGAGGTTGTTGTTGAATTTGTTGGTGTTTTTCAATGTTGAATTTGTTGTTGTTTTTCAATGTTGAGGTTGTTGTTGAATTTGTTGGTGTTTTTCAAAGTTGAGGTTGTTGTTGTTTTTCAATGTTGAGGTTGTTGTTGAATTTGTTGGTGCTTTTCATTGTTGAGGTTGTTGTTGAATTTGTTGGTGTTTTTCAATGTTGAGGTTGTTGTTGTTTTTCAATGTTGAGGTTGTTGAATTTGTTGGTGTTTTTCAATCTTGAGTTTGTTGTTGAATTTGTTGGTGTTTTTCAATGTTGAGGTTGTTGTTGAATTTGTTGGTGTTTTTCAATCTTGATTTTGTTGTTGTTTTTCAATGTTGAGGTTGTTGTTGAATTTGTTGGTGTTTTTCAATGTTGAGGTTGTTGATGAATTTGTTGGTGTTTTTCAATGTTGAGGTTGTTGTTGAATTTGTTGGTGTTTTTCAATGTTGAGGTTGTTGTTGTTTTTAAATGTTGAGGTTGTTGTTGAATTTGTTGGTGTTTTTTCAATTTTGAGGTTGTTGGTGTTTTTCAATGTTGACGTTGTTGTTGAATTTGATGGTGTTTTTCAATGTCGAGGTTGTTGTTGAATTTGTTGGTGTTTTTCAATGTTGAAGTTGTTGTTGAATTTGTTGGTGTTTTTCAATTTCGAGGTTGTTGTTGAATTTGTTGGTGTTTTTCAATGTTGAAGTTTTTGTTGAATTTGTTGGTGCTTTTCAATGTTGAGGTTGTTGTTGTTTTTCAATGCTGAGGTTGATGTTGAATTTGTTGGTGTTTTTCAATGTTGAGGTTGTTGTTGAATTTGTTGGTGTTTTTCAATGTTGAGGTTGTTGTTGTTTTTCAATGTTGAGGTTGCTGTTGAATTTGTTGGTGTTTTTCAATGTTGAGGTTGTTGTTGTTTTTCAATGTTGAGGTTGTTGTTGAATTTGTTAGTGTTTTTCAATGTTGAAGTTGTTGTTGAATTTGTTGGTGTTTTTAAATGTTGAGGTTGTTGTTGTTTTTCAATGTTGAGGTTGTTGTTGAATTTCTTGGTGTTTTTCAATGTCGGGGTTGTTGTTGAATTTGTTGGTGTTTTTCAATGTTGAATTTTTTGTTGAATTTGTTGGAGTTTTTCAATGTTGTGGTTGTTGTTTTTCAATGTTGAGGTTGTTGTTGAATTTGTTGGCGTTTTTAAATGTTGAGGTTGTTGTTGAATTTGTTGGTGTTCTCAATGTTGAGGTTGTTGTTGAATTTGTTGGTGTTTTTCAATGTTGAGGTTGTTGTTGAATTTGTTGGTGTTTTTCAATTTTGAGGTTGTTGTTGTTTTTCAATGTTCAGGTTGTTGAATTTGTTGGTGTTTTTCAATCTTGAGTTTGTTGTTGAATTTGTTGGTGTTTTTCAATTTTGAGGTTGTTGTTGAATTTGTTGGTGTTTTTCAATGTTGAGTTTGTTGTTGTTTTTCAATGTTGAGGTTGTTGTTGAGTTTGTTGGTGTTTTTCAATGTTGAGGTTGTTGTTGAATTTGTTGGTGTTTTTCAATGTTGAAGTTGTTGAATTTGTTGGTGTTTTTCAATGTTGATGTTGTTGTTGAATTTGATGGTGTTTTTCAATGTCGAGGTTGTTGTTGAATTTGTTGGTGTTTTTCAATGTTGAAGTTGTTGTTGAATTTGTTGGTGTTTTTCAATTTCGAGGTTGTTGTTGAATTTGTTGGTGTTTTTCAATGTTGAAGTTTTTGTTGAATTTGTTGGTGCTTTTCAATGTTGAGGTTGTTGTTGTTCTTCAATGCTGAGGTTGATGTTGAATTTGTTGGTGTTTTTAAATGTTGAGGTTGTTGTTGAATTTGTTGGTGTTTTTCAATGTTGAGGTTGTTGTTGTTTTTCAATGTTGAGGTTGTTGTTGAATTTGTTGGTGTTTTTCAATGTTGAGGTTGTTGTTGTTTTTCAATGTTGAGGTTGTTGTTGAATTTGTTGGTGTTTTTCAATGTTGAAGTTGTTGTTGAATTTGTTGGTGTTTTTCAATGTTGAGGTTGTTGTTGTTTTTCAATGTTGAGGTTGTTGTTGAATTTCTTGGTCTTTTTCAATGTCGGGGTTGTTGTTGAATTTGTTGGTGTTTTTCAATGTTGAATTTTTTGTTGAATTTGTTGGAGTTTTTCAATGTTGAGGTTGTTGTTTTTCAATGTTGAGGTTGTTGTTGAATTTGTTGGCGTTTTTAAATGTTGAGGTTGTTGTTGAATTTGTTGGTGTTTTCAATTTTGAGGTTGTTGTTGAATTTGTTGGTGTTTTTCAATGTTGAGGTTGCTGTTGAATTTGTTGGTGTTTTTCAATTTTGAGGTTGTTGTTGTTTTTCAATGTTGAGGTTGTTGAATTTGTTGGTGTTTTTCAATCTTGAGTTTGTTGTTGAATTTGTTGGTGTTTTTCAATGTTGAGGTTGTTGTTGAATTTGTTGGTGTTTTTCAATGTTGAGGTTGTTGTTGTTTTTCAATGTTGAGGTTGTTGTTGAGTTTGTTGGTGTTTTTCAATGTTGAGGTTGTTGTTGAATTTGTTGGTGTTTTTCAATGTTGAAGTTGTTGAATTTGTTGGTGTTTTTCAATGTTGAGGTTGTTGTTGTTTTTAAATGTTGAGGTTGTTGTTGAATTTGTTGGTGTTTTTTCAATTTTGAGGTTGTTGGTGTTTTTCAATGTTGAGGTTGTTGTTGTTTTTAAATGTTGAAGTTTTTGTTGAATTTGTTGGTGTTTTTCAATCTTGAGGTTGTTGTTGTTTTTCAATGTTGAGGTTGTTGTTGAATTTGTTGGTGTTTTTCAATGTTGAGGTTGTTGTTGTTTTTCAATGCTGAGGTTGTTGTTGAATTTGTTGGTGTTTTTCAATGTTGAGGTTGTTGTTGTTTTTCAAATGTTGAGGTTGTTGAATTTGTTGGTGTTTTTCAATCTTGAGTTTGTTGTTGAATTTGTTGGTGTTTTTCAATGTTGAGGTTGTTGTTGAATTTGTTGGTGTTTTTCAATGTTGATTTTGTTGTTGTTTTTCAATGTTGAGGTTGTTGTTGAGTTTGTTGGTGTTTTTCAATGTTGAGGTTGTTGATGAATTTGTTGGTGTTTTTCAATGTTGAGGTTGTTGTTGAATTTGTTGGTGTTTTTCAATGTTGAGGTTGTTGTTGTTTTTAAATGTTGAGGTTGTTGTTGAATTTGTTGGTGTTTTTTCAATTTTGAGGTTGTTGGTGTTTTTCAATGTTGACGTTGTTGTTGAATTTGATGGTGTTTTTCAATGTCGAGGTTGTTGTTGAATTTGTTGGTGTTTTTCAATGTTGAAGTTGTTGTTGAATTTGTTGGTGTTTTTCAATTTCGAGGTTGTTGTTGAATTTGTTGGTGTTTTTCAATGTTGAAGTTTTTGTTGAATTTGTTGGAGTTTTTCAATGTTGAGGTTGTTGTTGTTTTTCAATGCTGATGTTGATGTTGAATTTGTTGGTGTTTTTCAATGTTGAGGTTGTTGTTGAATTTGTTGGTGTTTTTCAATTTTGCGGTTGTTGTTGTTTTTCAATGTTGAGGATGTTGTTGAATTTGTTGGTGTTTTTCAATGTTGAGGTTGTTGTTGGTTTTCAATGTTGAGGTTGTTGTTGAATTTGTTGGTGTTTTTCAATGTTGAAGTTGTTGTTGAATTTGTTGGTGTTTTTCAATGTTGAGGTTGTTGCTGTTTTTCAATGTTGAGGTTTTTGTTGAATTTGTTGGTGTTTTTCAATGTCGGGGTTGTTGTTGAATTTGTTGGTGTTTTTCAATGTTGAATTTTTTGTTGAATTTGTCGGAGATTTTCAATGTTGAGGTTGTTGTTTTTCAATGTTGAGGTTGTTGTTGAATTTGTTGGCGTTTTTAAATGTTGAGGTTGTTGTTGAATTTGTTGGTGTTTTCAATGTTGAGGTTGTTGTTGAATTTGCTGGTGTTTTTAAATGTTGAGGTTGTTGTTGAATTTGCTGGTGTTTTGCAATGTTGAGGTTGTTGTTGTTTTTCAATGTTGAGGTTGTTGTTGAATTTGTTGGTGTTTTTCAATGTTGAGGTTGTTGTTGAATTTGTTGGTGTTTTTCAATGTTGAAGTTGTTGTTGAATTTGTTGGTGTTTTTCAATTTCGAGGTTGTTGTTGAATTTGTTGGTGTTTTTCAATGTTGAAGTTTTTGTTGAATTTGTTGGTGCTTTTCAATGTTGAGGTTGTTGTTGTTTTTCAATGCTGAGGTTGATGTTGAATTTGTTGGTGTTTTTAAATGTTGAGGTTGTTGTTGAATTTGTTGGTGTTTTTCAATGTTGAGGTTGTTGTTGTTTTTCAATGTTGAGGTTGTTGTTGAATTTGTTGGTGTTTTTCAATGTTGAAGTTGTTGTTGTTTTTCAATGTTGAGGTTGTTGTTGAATTTGTTGGTGTTTTTCAATGTTGAAGTTGTTGTTGAATTTGTTGGTGTTTTTCAATGTTGAGGTTGTTGTTGTTTTTCAATGTTGAGGTTGTTGTTGAATTTCTTGGTCTTTTTCAATGTCGGGGTTGTTGTTGAATTTGTCGGTGTTTTTCAATGTTGAATTTTTTGTTGAATTTGTTGGAGTTTTTCAATGTTGAGGTTGTTGTTTTTCAATGTTGAGGTTGTTGTTGAATTTGTTGGCGTTTTTAAATGTTGAGGTTGTTGTTGAATTTGTTGGTGTTTTCAATTTTGAGGTTGTTGTTGAATTTGTTGGTGTTTTTCAATGTTGAGGTTGCTGTTGAATTTGTTGGTGTTTTTCAATTTTGAGGTTGTTGTTGTTTTTCAATGTTGAGGTCGTTGAATTTGTTGGTGTTTTTCAATCTTGAGTTTGTTGTTGAATTTGTTGGTGTTTTTCAATTTTGAGGTTGTTGTTGAATTTGTTGGTGTTTATCAATGTTGAGGTTGATGTTGTTTTTCAATGTTGAGGTTGTTGTTGAGTTTGTTGGTGTTTTTCAATGTTGAGGTTGTTGTTGAATTTGTTGGTGCTTTTCAATGTTGAAGTTGTTGAATTTGTTGGTGTTTTTCAATGTTGAGGTTGTTGTTGTTTTTAAATGTTGAGGTTGTTGTTGAATTTGTTGGTGTTTTTTCAATTTTGAGGTTGTTGGTGTTTTTCAATGTTGAGGTTGTTGTTGTTTTTAAATGTTGAAGTTTTTCTTGAATTTGTTGGTGTTTTTCAATCTTGAGGTTGTTGTTGTTTTTCAATGTTGAGGTTGTTGTTGAATTTGTTGGTGTTTTTCAATGTTGAGGTTGTTGTTGTTTTTCAATGCTGAGGTTGTTGTTGAATTTGTTGGTGTTTTTCAATGTTCAGGTTGTTGTTGTTTTTCAATGTTGAGGTTGTTGAATTTGTTGGTGTTTTTCAATCTTGAGTTTGTTGTTGAATTTGTTGGTGTTTTTCAATGTTGAGGTTGTTGTTGAATTTGTTGGTGTTTTTCAATGTTGATTTTGTTGTTGTTTTTCAATGTTGAGGTTGTTGTTGAGTTTGTTGGTGTTTTTCAATGTTGAGGTTGTTGATGAATTTGTTGGTGTTTTTCAATGTTGAGGTTGTTGTTGAATTTGTTGGTGTTTTTCAATGTTGAGGTTGTTGTTGTTTTTAAATGTTGAGGTTGTTGTTGAATTTGTTGGTGTTTTTTCAATTTTGAGGTTGTTGGTGTTTTTCAATGTTGAGGTTGTTGTTGAATTTGATGGTGTTTTTCATTGTCGAGGTTGTTGTTGAATTTGTTGGTGTTTTTCAATGTTGAAGTTGTTGTTGAATTTGTTGGTGTTTTTCAATTTCGAGGTTGTTGTTGAATTTGTTGGTGTTTTTCAATGTTGAAGTTTTTGTTGAATTTGTTGGAGTTTTTCAATGTTGAGGTTGTTGTTGTTTTTCAATGCTGATGTTGATGTTGAATTTGTTGGTGTTTTTCAATGTTGAGGTTGTTGTTGAATTTGTTGGTGTTTTTCAATTTTGCGGTTGTTGTTGTTTTTCAATGTTGAGGATGTTGTTGAATTTCTTGGTGTTTTTCAATGTTGAGGTTGTTGTTGTTTTTCAATGTTGAGGTTGTTGTTGAATTTGTTGGTGTTTTTCAATGTTGAAGTTGTTGTTGAATTTGTTGGTGTTTTTCAATGTTGAGGTTGTTGCTGTTTTTCAATGTTGAGGTTGTTGTTGAATTTGTTGGTGTTTTTCAATGTCGGGGTTGTTGTTGAATTTGTTGGTGTTTTTCAATGTTGAATTTTTTGTTGAATTTGACGGAGATTTTCAATGTTGAGGTTGTTGTTTTTCAATGTTGAGGTTGTTGTTGAATTTGTTGGCGTTTTTAAATGTTGAGGTTGTTGTTGAATTTGTTGGTGTTTTCAATGTTGAGGTTGTTGTTGAATTTGCTGGTGTTTTTAAATGTTGAGGTTGTTGTTGAATTTGCTGGTGTTTTGCACTGTTGAGGTTGTTGTTGTTTTTCAATGTTGAGGTTGTTGTTGAATTTGTTGGTGTTTTTCAATGTTGAGGTTGTTGTTGTTTTTCAATGTTGAGGTTGTTGTTGTATTAGTTGGGGTTTTTCAATTTCGAGGTTGTTGTTGAATTTGTTGGTGTTTTTCAATGTTGAAGTTGTTGTTGAATTTGTTGGTGTTTTTCAATGTTGAGGTTGTTGTTGTTTTTCAATGTTGAGGTTGTTGTTGTTTTTCAATGCTGAGGTTGCTGTTGAATTTGGTGGTGTGTTTCAATGTTGAGGTTGTTGTTGAATTTGTTGGTGTTTTTCAATGTTGAGGTTGTTGTTGTTTTTCAATGTTGAAGTTGCTGTTGAATTTGTTGGTGTTTTTCAATGTTGAGATTGTTGTTGTTTTTCAATGTTGAGGTTGTTGTTCAATTTGTTGGTGTTTTTCAATGCTGAGGTTGTTGTTGAATTTGTTGGTGTTTTTCAATGTTGAGGTTGTTGTTGTTTTTCAATGTTGAGGTTGTTGTTGAATTTGTTGGTCTTTTTCAATGTTGAGTTTGTTGTTGTTTTTCAATGTTGAGGTTGTTGTTGAATTTGTTGGTGTTTTTCAATGTTGAATTTGTTGTTGTTTTTCAATGTTGAGGTTGTTGTTGAATTTGTTGGTGTTTTTCAAAGTTGAGGTTGTTGTTGTTTTTCAATGTTGAGGTTGTTGTTGAATTTGTTGGTGCTTTTCATTGTTGAGGTTGTTGTTGAATTTGTTGGTGTTTTTCAATGTTGAGGTTGTTGTTGTTTTTCAATGTTGAGGTTGTTGAATTTGTTGGTGTTTTTCAATCTTGAGTTTGTTGTTGAATTTGTTGGTGTTTTTCAATGTTGAGGTTGTTGTTGAATTTGTTGGTGTTTTTCAATCTTGATTTTGTTGTTGTTTTTCAATGTTGAGGTTGTTGTTGAATTTGTTGGTGTTTTTCAATGTTGAGGTTGTTGATGAATTTGTTGGTGTTTTTCAATGTTGAGGTTGTTGTTGAATTTGTTGGTGTTTTTCAATGTTGAGGTTGTTGTTGTTTTTAAATGTTGAGGTTGTTGTTGAATTTGTTGGTGTTTTTTCAATTTTGAGGTTGTTGGTGTTTTTCAATGTTGAGGTTGTTGTTGAATTTGATGGTGTTTTTCAATGTTGAGGTTGTTGTTGTTTTTAAATGTTGAGGTTGTTGTTGAATTTGTTGGTGTTTTTTCAATTTTGAGGTTGTTGGTGTTTTTCAATGTTGAGGTTGTTGTTGAATTTGATGGTGTTTTTCAATGTCGAGGTTGTTGTTGAATTTGTTGGTGTTTTTCAATGTTGAAGTTGTTGTTGAATTTGTTGGTGTTTTTCAATTTCGAGGTTGTTGTTGAATTTGTTGGTGTTTTTCAATGTTGAAGTTTTTGTTGAATTTGTTGGAGTTTTTCAATGTTGAGGTTGTTGTTGTTTTTCAATCCTGATGTTGATGTTGAATTTGTTGGTGTTTTTCAATGTTGAGGTTGTTGTTGAATTTGTTGGTGTTTTTCAATTTTGCGGTTGTTGTTGTTTTTCAATGTTGAGGATGTTGTTGAATTTGTTGGTGTTTTTCAATGTTGAGGTTGTTGTTGTTTTCCAATGTTGAGGTTGTTGTTGAATTTGTTGGTGTTTTTCAATGTTGAAGTTGTTGTTGAATTTGTTGGTGTTTTTCAATGTTGAGGTTGTTGCTGTTTTTCAATGTTGAGGTTGTTGTTGAATTTGTTGGTGTTTTTCAATGTCGGGGTTGTTGTTGAATTTGTTGGTGTTTTTCAATGTTGAATTTTTTGTTGAATTTGTCGGAGATTTTCAATGTTGAGGTTGTTGTTTTTCAATGTTGAGGTTGTTGTTGAATTTGTTGGCGTTTTTAAATGTTGAGGTTGTTGTTGAATTTGTTGGTGTTTTCAATGTTGAGGTTGTTGTTGAATTTGCTGGTGTTTTTAAATGTTGAGGTTGTTGTTGAATTTGCTGGTGTTTTGCAATGTTGAGGTTGTTGTTGTTTTTCAATGTTGAGGTTGTTGTTGAATTTGTTGGTGTTTTTCAATGTTGAGGTTGTTGTTGAATTTGTTGGTGTTTTTCAATGTTGAAGTTGTTGTTGAATTTGTTGGTGTTTTTCAATTTCGAGGTTGTTGTTGAATTTGTTGGTGTTTTTCAATGTTGAAGTTTTTGTTGAATTTGTTGGTGCTTTTCAATGTTGAGGTTGTTGTTGTTTTTCAATGCTGAGGTTGATGTTGAATTTGTTGGTGTTTTTAAATGTTGAGGTTGTTGTTGAATTTGTTGGTGTTTTTCAATGTTGAGGTTGTTGTTGTTTTTCAATGTTGAGGTTGTTGTTGAATTTGTTGGTGTTTTTCAATGTTGAGGTTGTTGTTGTTTTTCAATGTTGAGGTTGTTGTTGAATTTGTTGGTGTTTTTCAATGTTGAAGTTGTTGTTGAATTTGTTGGTGTTTTTCAATGTTGAGGTTGTTGTTGTTTTTCAATGTTGAGGTTGTTGTTGAATTTCTTGGTCTTTTTCAATGTCGGGGTTGTTGTTGAATTTGTCGGTGTTTTTCAATGTTGAATTTTTTGTTGAATTTGTTGGAGTTTTTCAATGTTGAGGTTGTTGTTTTTCAATGTTGAGGATGTTGTTGAATTTGTTGGCGTTTTTAAATGTTGAGGTTGTTGTTGAATTTGTTGGTGTTTTCAATTTTGAGGTTGTTGTTGAATTTGTTGGTGTTTTTCAATGTTGAGGTTGCTGTTGAATTTGTTGGTGTTTTTCAATTTTGAGGTTGTTGTTGTTTTTCAATGTTGAGGTTGTTGAATTTGTTGGTGTTTTTCAATCTTGAGTTTGTTGTTGAATTTGTTGGTGTTTTTCAATTTTGAGGTTGTTGTTGAATTTGTTGGTGTTTATCAATGTTGAGGTTGTTGTTGTTTTTCAATGTTGAGGTTGTTGTTGAGTTTGTTGGTGTTTTTCAATGTTGAGGTTGTTGTTGAATTTGTTGGTGTTTTTCAATGTTGAAGTTGTTGAATTTGTTGGTGTTTTTCAATGTTGAGGTTGTTGTTGTTTTTAAATGTTGAGGTTGTTGTTGAATTTGTTGGTGCTTTTTCAATTTTGAGGTTGTTGGTGTTTTTCAATGTTGAGGTTGTTGTTGTTTTTAAATGTTGAAGTTTTTGTTGAATTTGTTGGTGTTTTTCAATCTTGAGGTTGTTGTTGTTTTTCAATGTTGAGGTTGTTGTTGAATTTGTTGGTGTTTTTCAATGTTGAGGTTGTTGTTGTTTTTCAATGCTGAGGTTGTTGTTGAATTTGTTGGTGTTTTTCAATGTTGAGGTTGTTGTTGTTTTTCAATGTTGAGGTTGTTGAATTTGTTGGTGTTTTTCAATCTTGAGTTTGTTGTTGAATTTGTTGGTGTTTTTCAATGTTGAGGTTGTTGTTGAATTTGTTGGTGTTTTTCAATGTTGATTTTGTTGTTGTTTTTCAATGTTGAGGTTGTTGTTGAGTTTGTTGGTGTTTTTCAATGTTGAGGTTGTTGATGAATTTGTTGGTGTTTTTCAATGTTGAGGTTGTTGTTGAATTTGTTGGTGTTTTTCAATGTTGAGGTTGTTGTTGTTTTTAAATGTTGAGGTTGTTGTTGAATTTGTTGGTGTTTTTTCAATTTTGAGGTTGTTGGTGTTTTTCAATGTTGAGGTTGTTGTTGAATTTGATGGTGTTTTTCAATGTCGAGGTTGTTGTTGAATTTGTTGGTGTTTTTCAATGTTGAAGTTTTTGTTGAATTTGTTGGAGTTTTTCAATGTTGAGGTTGTTGTTGTTTTTCAATGCTGATGTTGATGTTGAATTTGTTGGTGTTTTTCAATGTTGAGGTTGTTGTTGAATTTGTTGGTGTTTTTCAATTTTGCGGTTGTTGTTGTTTTTCAATGTTGAGGATGTTGTTGAATTTCTTGGTGTTTTTCAATGTTGAGGTTGTTGTTGTTTTTCAATGTTGAGGTTGTTGTTGAATTTGTTGGTGTTTTTCAATGTTGAAGTTGTTGTTGAATTTGTTGGTGTTTTTCAATGTTGAGGTTGTTGCTGTTTTTCAATGTTGAGGTTGTTGTTGAATTTGTTGGTGTTTTTCAATGTCGGGGTTGTTGTTGAATTTGTTGGTGTTTTTCAATGTTGAATTTTGAGGTTGAATTTGTCGGAGATTTTCAATGTTGAGGTTGTTGTTTTTCAATGTTGAGGTTGTTGTTGAATTTGTTGGCGTTTTTAAATGTTGAGGTTGTTGTTGAATTTGTTGGTGTTTTCAATGTTGAGGTTGTTGTTGAATTTGCTGGTGTTTTTAAATGTTGAGGTTGTTGTTGAATTTGCTGGTGTTTTGCAATGTTGAGGTTGTTGTTGTTTTTCAATGTTGAGGTTGTTGTTGAATTTGTTGGTGTTTTTCAATGTTGAGGTTGTTGTTGTTTTTCAATGTTGAGGTTGTTGTTGTATTAGTTGGGGTTTTTCAATTTCGAGGTTGTTGTTGAATTTGTTGGTGTTTTTCAATGTTGAAGTTGTTGTTGAATTTGTTGGTGTTTTTCAATGTTGAGGTTGTTGTTGTTTTTCAATGTTGAGGTTGTTGTTGTTTTTCAATGCTGAGGTTGTTGTTGAATTTGGTGGTGTGTTTCAATGTTGAGGTTGTTGTTGAATTTGTTGGTGTTTTTCAATGTTGAGGTTGTTGTTGTTTTTCAATGTTGAGGTTGCTGTTGAATTTGTTGGTGTTTTTCAATGTTGAGATTGTTGTTGTTTTTCAATGTTGAGGTTGTTGTTGAATTTGTTGGTGTTTTTCAATGCTGAGGTTGTTGTTGAATTTGTTGGTGTTTTTCAATGTTGAGGTTGTTGTTGTTTTTCAATGTTGAGGTTGTTGTTGAATTTGTTGGTCTTTTTCAATGTTGAGTTTGTTGTTGTTTTTCAATGTTGAGGTTGTTGTTGAATTTGTTGGTGTTTTTCAATGTTGAATTTGTTGTTGTTTTTCAATGTTGAGGTTGTTGTTGAATTTGTTGGTGTTTTTCAAAGTTGAGGTTGTTGTTGTTTTTCAATGTTGAGGTTGTTGTTGAATTTGTTGGTGCTTTTCATTGTTGAGGTTGTTGTTGAATTTGTTGGTGTTTTTCAATGTTGAGGTTGTTGAATTTGTTGGTGTTTTTCAATCTTGAGTTTGTTGTTGAATTTGTTGGTGTTTTTCAATGTTGAGGTTGTTGTTGAATTTGTTGGTGTTTTTCAATCTTGATTTTGTTGTTGTTTTTCAATGTTGAGGTTGTTGTTGAATTTGTTGGTGTTTTTCAATGTTGAGGTTGTTGATGAATTTGTTGGTGTTTTTCAATGTTGAGGTTGTTGTTGAATTTGTTGGTGTTTTTCAATGTTGAGGTTGTTGTTGTTTTTAAATGTTGAGGTTGTTGTTGAATTTGTTGGTGTTTTTTCAATTTTGAGGTTGTTGGTGTTTTTCAATGTTGAGGTTGTTGTTGAATTTGATGGTGTTTTTCAATGTCGAGGTTGTTGTTGAATTTGTTGGTGTTTTTCAATGTTGAAGTTGTTGTTGAATTTGTTGGTGTTTTTCAATTTCGAGGTTGTTGTTGAATTTGTTGGTGTTTTTCAATGTTGAAGTTTTTGTTGAATTTGTTGGTGCTTTTCAATGTTGAGGTTGTTGTTGTTTTTCAATGCTGAGGTTGATGTTGAATTTGTTGGTGTTTTTCAATGTTGAGGTTGTTGTTGTTTTTCAATGTTGAGGTTGTTGTTGAATTTGTTGGTGTTTTTCAATGTTGAAGTTGTTGTTGAATTTGTAGGTGTTTTTCAATGTTGAGGTTGTTGTTGTTTTTCAATGTTGAGGTTGTTGTTGAATTTCTTGGTGTTTTTCAATGTCGGGGTTGTTGTTGAATTTGTTGGTGTTTTTCAATGTTGAATTTTTTGTTGAATTTGTTGGAGTTTTTCAATGTTGAGGTTGTTGTTTTTCAATGTTGAGGTTGTTGTTGAATTTGTTGGCGTTTTTAAATGTTGAGGTTGTTGTTGAATTTGTTGGTGTTCTCAATGTTGAGGTTGTTGTTCAATTTGTTGGTGTTTTTCAATGCTGAGGTTGTTGTTGAATTTGTTGGTGTTTTTCAATGTTGAGGTTGTTGTTGTTTTTCAATGTTGAGGTTGTTGTTGAATTTGTTGGTCTTTTTCAATGTTGAGTTTGTTGTTGTTTTTCAATGTTGAGGTTGTTGTTGAATTTGTTGGTGTTTTTCAATGTTGAATTTGTTGTTGTTTTTCAATGTTGAGGTTGTTGTTGAATTTGTTGGTGTTTTTCAAAGTTGAGGTTGTTGTTGTTTTTCAATGTTGAGGTTGTTGTTGAATTTGTTGGTGCTTTTCATTGTTGAGGTTGTTGTTGAATTTGTTGGTGTTTTTCAATGTTGAGGTTGTTGTTGTTTTTCAATGTTGAGGTTGTTGAATTTGTTGGTGTTTTTCAATCTTGAGTTTGTTGTTGAATTTGTTGGTGTTTTTCAATGTTGAGGTTGTTGTTGAATTTGTTGGTGTTTTTCAATCTTGATTTTGTTGTTGTTTTTCAATGTTGAGGTTGTTGTTGAATTTGTTGGTGTTTTTCAATGTTGAGGTTGTTGATGAATTTGTTGGTGTTTTTCAATGTTGAGGTTGTTGTTGAATTTGTTGGTGTTTTTCAATGTTGAGGTTGTTGTTGTTTTTAAATGTTGAGGTTGTTGTTGAATTTGTTGGTGTTTTTTCAATTTTGAGGTTGTTGGTGTTTTTCAATGTTGAGGTTGTTGTTGAATTTGATGGTGTTTTTCAATGTTGAGGTTGTTGTTGTTTTTAAATGTTGAGGTTGTTGTTGAATTTGTTGGTGTTTTTTCAATTTTGAGGTTGTTGGTGTTTTTCAATGTTGAGGTTGTTGTTGAATTTGATGGTGTTTTTCAATGTCGAGGTTGTTGTTGAATTTGTTGGTGTTTTTCAATGTTGAAGTTGTTGTTGAATTTGTTGGTGTTTTTCAATTTCGAGGTTGTTGTTGAATTTGTTGGTGTTTTTCAATGTTGAAGTTTTTGTTGAATTTGTTGGAGTTTTTCAATGTTGAGGTTGTTGTTGTTTTTCAATCCTGATGTTGATGTTGAATTTGTTGGTGTTTTTCAATGTTGAGGTTGTTGTTGAATTTGTTGGTGTTTTTCAATTTTGCGGTTGTTGTTGTTTTTCAATGTTGAGGATGTTGTTGAATTTGTTGGTGTTTTTCAATGTTGAGGTTGTTGTTGTTTTCCAATGTTGAGGTTGTTGTTGAATTTGTTGGTGTTTTTCAATGTTGAAGTTGTTGTTGAATTTGTTGGTGTTTTTCAATGTTGAGGTTGTTGCTGTTTTTCAATGTTGAGGTTGTTGTTGAATTTGTTGGTGTTTTTCAATGTCGGGGTTGTTGTTGAATTTGTTGGTGTTTTTCAATGTTGAATTTTTTGTTGAATTTGTCGGAGATTTTCAATGTTGAGGTTGTTGTTTTTCAATGTTGAGGTTGTTGTTGAATTTGTTGGCGTTTTTAAATGTTGAGGTTGTTGTTGAATTTGTTGGTGTTTTCAATGTTGAGGTTGTTGTTGAATTTGCTGGTGTTTTTAAATGTTGAGGTTGTTGTTGAATTTGCTGGTGTTTTGCAATGTTGAGGTTGTTGTTGTTTTTCAATGTTGAGGTTGTTGTTGAATTTGTTGGTGTTTTTCAATGTTGAGGTTGTTGTTGAATTTGTTGGTGTTTTTCAATGTTGAAGTTGTTGTTGAATTTGTTGGTGTTTTTCAATTTCGAGGTTGTTGTTGAATTTGTTGGTGTTTTTCAATGTTGAAGTTTTTGTTGAATTTGTTGGTGCTTTTCAATGTTGAGGTTGTTGTTGTTTTTCAATGCTGAGGTTGATGTTGAATTTGTTGGTGTTTTTAAATGTTGAGGTTGTTGTTGAATTTGTTGGTGTTTTTCAATGTTGAGGTTGTTGTTGTTTTTCAATGTTGAGGTTGTTGTTGAATTTGTTGGTGTTTTTCAATGTTGAGGTTGTTGTTGTTTTTCAATGTTGAGGTTGTTGTTGAATTTGTTGGTGTTTTTCAATGTTGAAGTTGTTGTTGAATTTGTTGGTGTTTTTCAATGTTGAGGTTGTTGTTGTTTTTCAATGTTGAGGTTGTTGTTGAATTTCTTGGTCTTTTTCAATGTCGGGGTTGTTGTTGAATTTGTCGGTGTTTTTCAATGTTGAATTTTTTGTTGAATTTGTTGGAGTTTTTCAATGTTGAGGTTGTTGTTTTTCAATGTTGAGGATGTTGTTGAATTTGTTGGCGTTTTTAAATGTTGAGGTTGTTGTTGAATTTGTTGGTGTTTTCAATTTTGAGGTTGTTGTTGAATTTGTTGGTGTTTTTCAATGTTGAGGTTGCTGTTGAATTTGTTGGTGTTTTTCAATTTTGAGGTTGTTGTTGTTTTTCAATGTTGAGGTTGTTGAATTTGTTGGTGTTTTTCAATCTTGAGTTTGTTGTTGAATTTGTTGGTGTTTTTCAATTTTGAGGTTGTTGTTGAATTTGTTGGTGTTTATCAATGTTGAGGTTGTTGTTGTTTTTCAATGTTGAGGTTGTTGTTGAGTTTGTTGGTGTTTTTCAATGTTGAGGTTGTTGTTGAATTTGTTGGTGTTTTTCAATGTTGAAGTTGTTGAATTTGTTGGTGTTTTTCAATGTTGAGGTTGTTGTTGTTTTTAAATGTTGAGGTTGTTGTTGAATTTGTTGGTGCTTTTTCAATTTTGAGGTTGTTGGTGTTTTTCAATGTTGAGGTTGTTGTTGTTTTTAAATGTTGAAGTTTTTGTTGAATTTGTTGGTGTTTTTCAATCTTGAGGTTGTTGTTGTTTTTCAATGTTGAGGTTGTTGTTGAATTTGTTGGTGTTTTTCAATGTTGAGGTTGTTGTTGTTTTTCAATGCTGAGGTTGTTGTTGAATTTGTTGGTGTTTTTCAATGTTGAGGTTGTTGTTGTTTTTCAATGTTGAGGTTGTTGAATTTGTTGGTGTTTTTCAATCTTGAGTTTGTTGTTGAATTTGTTGGTGTTTTTCAATGTTGAGGTTGTTGTTGAATTTGTTGGTGTTTTTCAATGTTGATTTTGTTGTTGTTTTTCAATGTTGAGGTTGTTGTTGAGTTTGTTGGTGTTTTTCAATGTTGAGGTTGTTGATGAATTTGTTGGTGTTTTTCAATGTTGAGGTTGTTGTTGAATTTGTTGGTGTTTTTCAATGTTGAGGTTGTTGTTGTTTTTAAATGTTGAGGTTGTTGTTGAATTTGTTGGTGTTTTTTCAATTTTGAGGTTGTTGGTGTTTTTCAATGTTGAGGTTGTTGTTGAATTTGATGGTGTTTTTCAATGTCGAGGTTGTTGTTGAATTTGTTGGTGTTTTTCAATGTTGAAGTTTTTGTTGAATTTGTTGGAGTTTTTCAATGTTGAGGTTGTTGTTGTTTTTCAATGCTGATGTTGATGTTGAATTTGTTGGTGTTTTTCAATGTTGAGGTTGTTGTTGAATTTGTTGGTGTTTTTCAATTTTGCGGTTGTTGTTGTTTTTCAATGTTGAGGATGTTGTTGAATTTCTTGGTGTTTTTCAATGTTGAGGTTGTTGTTGTTTTTCAATGTTGAGGTTGTTGTTGAATTTGTTGGTGTTTTTCAATGTTGAAGTTGTTGTTGAATTTGTTGGTGTTTTTCAATGTTGAGGTTGTTGCTGTTTTTCAATGTTGAGGTTGTTGTTGAATTTGTTGGTGTTTTTCAATGTCGGGGTTGTTGTTGAATTTGTTGGTGTTTTTCAATGTTGAATTTTGAGGTTGAATTTGTCGGAGATTTTCAATGTTGAGGTTGTTGTTTTTCAATGTTGAGGTTGTTGTTGAATTTGTTGGCGTTTTTAAATGTTGAGGTTGTTGTTGAATTTGTTGGTGTTTTCAATGTTGAGGTTGTTGTTGAATTTGCTGGTGTTTTTAAATGTTGAGGTTGTTGTTGAATTTGCTGGTGTTTTGCAATGTTGAGGTTGTTGTTGTTTTTCAATGTTGAGGTTGTTGTTGAATTTGTTGGTGTTTTTCAATGTTGAGGTTGTTGTTGTTTTTCAATGTTGAGGTTGTTGTTGTATTAGTTGGGGTTTTTCAATTTCGAGGTTGTTGTTGAATTTGTTGGTGTTTTTCAATGTTGAAGTTGTTGTTGAATTTGTTGGTGTTTTTCAATGTTGAGGTTGTTGTTGTTTTTCAATGTTGAGGTTGTTGTTGTTTTTCAATGCTGAGGTTGTTGTTGAATTTGGTGGTGTGTTTCAATGTTGAGGTTGTTGTTGAATTTGTTGGTGTTTTTCAATGTTGAGGTTGTTGTTGTTTTTCAATGTTGAGGTTGCTGTTGAATTTGTTGGTGTTTTTCAATGTTGAGATTGTTGTTGTTTTTCAATGTTGAGGTTGTTGTTGAATTTGTTGGTGTTTTTCAATGCTGAGGTTGTTGTTGAATTTGTTGGTGTTTTTCAATGTTGAGGTTGTTGTTGTTTTTCAATGTTGAGGTTGTTGTTGAATTTGTTGGTCTTTTTCAATGTTGAGTTTGTTGTTGTTTTTCAATGTTGAGGTTGTTGTTGAATTTGTTGGTGTTTTTCAATGTTGAATTTGTTGTTGTTTTTCAATGTTGAGGTTGTTGTTGAATTTGTTGGTGTTTTTCAAAGTTGAGGTTGTTGTTGTTTTTCAATGTTGAGGTTGTTGTTGAATTTGTTGGTGCTTTTCATTGTTGAGGTTGTTGTTGAATTTGTTGGTGTTTTTCAATGTTGAGGTTGTTGAATTTGTTGGTGTTTTTCAATCTTGAGTTTGTTGTTGAATTTGTTGGTGTTTTTCAATGTTGAGGTTGTTGTTGAATTTGTTGGTGTTTTTCAATCTTGATTTTGTTGTTGTTTTTCAATGTTGAGGTTGTTGTTGAATTTGTTGGTGTTTTTCAATGTTGAGGTTGTTGATGAATTTGTTGGTGTTTTTCAATGTTGAGGTTGTTGTTGAATTTGTTGGTGTTTTTCAATGTTGAGGTTGTTGTTGTTTTTAAATGTTGAGGTTGTTGTTGAATTTGTTGGTGTTTTTTCAATTTTGAGGTTGTTGGTGTTTTTCAATGTTGAGGTTGTTGTTGAATTTGATGGTGTTTTTCAATGTCGAGGTTGTTGTTGAATTTGTTGGTGTTTTTCAATGTTGAAGTTGTTGTTGAATTTGTTGGTGTTTTTCAATTTCGAGGTTGTTGTTGAATTTGTTGGTGTTTTTCAATGTTGAAGTTTTTGTTGAATTTGTTGGTGCTTTTCAATGTTGAGGTTGTTGTTGTTTTTCAATGCTGAGGTTGATGTTGAATTTGTTGGTGTTTTTCAATGTTGAGGTTGTTGTTGTTTTTCAATGTTGAGGTTGTTGTTGAATTTGTTGGTGTTTTTCAATGTTGAAGTTGTTGTTGAATTTGTAGGTGTTTTTCAATGTTGAGGTTGTTGTTGTTTTTCAATGTTGAGGTTGTTGTTGAATTTCTTGGTGTTTTTCAATGTCGGGGTTGTTGTTGAATTTGTTGGTGTTTTTCAATGTTGAATTTTTTGTTGAATTTGTTGGAGTTTTTCAATGTTGAGGTTGTTGTTTTTCAATGTTGAGGTTGTTGTTGAATTTGTTGGCGTTTTTAAATGTTGAGGTTGTTGTTGAATTTGTTGGTGTTCTCAATGTTGAGGTTGTTGTTGAATTTGTTGGTGTTTTTCAATGTTGAGGTTGTTGTTGAATTTGTTGGTGTTTTTCAATTTTGAGGTTGTTGTTTTTCAATGTTGAGGTTGTTGAATTTGTTGGTGTTTTTCAATCTTGAGTTTGTTGTTGAATTTGTTGGTGTTTTTCAATTTTGAGGTTGTTGTTGAATTTGTTGGTGTTTTTCAATGTTGAGGTTGTTGTTGTTTTTCAATGTTGAGGTTGTTGTTGAGTCTGTTGGTGTTTTTCAATGTTGAGGTTGTTGTTGAATTTGTTGGTGTTTTTCAATGTTGAAGTTGTTGAATTTGTTGGTGTATTTCAATGTTGATGTTGTTGTTGAATTTGATGGTGTTTTTCAATGTCGAGGTTGTTGTTGAATTTGTTGGTGTTTTTCAATGTTGAAGTTGTTGTTGAATTTGTTGGTGTTTTTCAATTTCGAGGTTGTTGTTGAATTTGTTGGTGTTTTTCAATGTTGAAGTTTTTGTTGAATTTGTTGGTGCTTTTCAATGTTGAGGTTGTTGTTGTTTTTCAATGCTGAGGTTGATGTTGAATTTGTTGGTGTTTTTAAATGTTGAGGTTGTTGTTGAATTTGTTGGTGTTTTTCAATGTTGAGGTTGTTGTTGTTTTTCAATGTTGAGGTTGTTGTTGAATTTCTTGGTGTTTTTCAATGTTGAGGTTGTTGTTGTTTTTCAATGTTGAGGTTGTTGTTGAATTTGTTGGTGTTTTTCAATGTTGAAGTTGTTGTTGAATTTGTCGGTGTTTTTCAATGTTGAGGTTGTTGTTGTTTTTCAATGTTGAGGTTGTTGTTGAATTTCTTGGTCTTTTTCAATGTCGGGGTTGTTGTTGAATTTGTTGGTGTTTTTCAATCTTGAATCTTTTGTTGAATTTGTTGGAGTTTTTCAATGTTGAGGTTGTTGTTTTTCAATGTTGAGGTTGTTGTTGAATTTGTTGGCGTTTTTAAATGTTGAGGTTATTGTTGAATTTGTTGGTGTTTTCAATTATGAGGTTGTTGTTGAATTTGTTGGTGTTTTTCAATGTTGAGGTTGCTGTTGAATTTGTTGGTGTTTTTCAATTTTGAGGTTGTTGTTGTTTTTCAATGTTGAGGTTGTTGAATTTGTTGATGTTTTTCAATCTTGAGTTTGTTGTTGAATTTGTTGGTGTTTTTCAATTTTGAGGTTGTTGTTGAATTTGTTGGTGTTTATCAATGTTGAGGTTGTTGTTGTTTTTCAATGTTGAGGTTGTTGTTGAGTTTGTTGGTGTTTTTCAATGTTGAGGTTGTTGTTGAATTTGTTGGTGTTTTTCAATGTTGAAGTTGTTGAATTTGTTGGTGTTTTTCAATGTTGAGGTTGTTGTTGTTTTTAAATGTTGAGGTTGTTGTTGAATTTGTTGGTGTTTTTTCAATTTTGAGGTTGTTGGTGTTTTTCAATGTTGAGGTTGTTGTTGTTTTTCAATGTTGAGGTTGTTGTTGAATTTGTTGGTGTTTTTCAATGTTGAGGTTGTTGTTGTTTTTCAATGTTGAGGATGTTGTTGAATTTGTTGGTGTTTTTCAATGTTGAAGTTGTTGTTGAATTTGTCGGTGTTTTTCAATGTTGAGGTTGTTGTTGAATTTGTTGGTGTTTTTCAATGTTGAGTTTGTTGTTGTTTTTCAATGTTGAGGTTGTTGTTGAATTTGTTGGTGTTTTTCAATGTTGAGGTTGTTGTTGTTTTTCAATGTTGAGGTTGTTGTTGAATTTGTTGGCGTTTTTAAATGTTGAGGTTGTTGTTGAATTTGTTGGTGTTTTCAATCTTGAGGTTGTTGTTGAATTTGTTGGTGTTTTTAAATGTTGAGGTTGTTGTTGAATTTGCTGGTGTTTTGCACTGTTGAGGTTGTTGTTGTTTTTCAATGTTGATGTTGTTGTTGAATTTGTTGGTGTTTTTCAATGTTGAGGTTGTTGTTGTTTTTCAATGTTGAGGTTGTTGTTGTATTTGTTGGGGTTTTTCAATTTCGAGGTTGTTGTTGTTTTTCAATGTTGAGGTTGTTGTTGTTTTTCAATGCTGAGGTTGTTGTTGAATTTGTTGGTGTTTTTCAATGTTGAGGTTGTTGTTGAATTTGTTGGTGTTTTTCAATGTTGAGGTTGTTGTTGTTCTTCAATGTTGAGGTTGTTGTTGAATTTGTTGGTGTTTTTCAATGTTTAGGTTGTTGTTGTTTTTCAATGTTGAGGTTGTTGTTGAATTTGTTGGTGTTTTTCAATGCTGAGGTTGTTGTTGAATTTGTTGGTGTTTTGCAATGTTGAGGTTGTTGTTGTTTTTCAATGTTGAGGTTGTTGTTGAATTTGTTGGTGTTTTTCAAAGTTCAGGTTGTTGTAGTTTTTCAATGTTGAGGTTGTTGTTGAATTTGTTGGTGCTTTTCATTGTTGAGGTTGTTGTTGAATTTGTTGGTGTTTTTCAATGTTGAGGTTGTTGTTGTTTTTCAATGTTGAGGTTGTTGAATTTGTTGGTGTTTTTCAATCTTGAGTTTGTTGTTGAATTTGTTGGTGTTTTTCAATGTTGAGGTTGTTGTTGAATTTGTTGGTGTTTTTCAATGTTGATTTTGTTGTTGTTTTTCAATGTTGAAGTTGTTGTTGAATTTGTTGGTGTTTTTCAATGTTGAGGTTGTTGATGAATTTGTTGGTGTTTTTCAGTGTTGAGGTTGTTGAATTTGTTGGTGTTTTTCAATGTTGAGGTTGTGTTGTTTTTAAATGTTGAGGTTGTTGTTGAATTTGTTGGTGTTTTTTCAATTTTGAGGTTGTTGGTGTTTTTCAATGTTGAGGTTGTTGTTGAATTTGATGGTGTTTTTCAATGTCGAGGTCGTTGTTGAATTTGTGGGTGTTTTTCAATGTTGAAGTTGTTGTTGAATTTGTTGGTGTTTTTCAATTTCGAGGTTGTTGTTGAATTTGTTGGTGTTTTTCAATGTTGAAGTTTTTGTTGAATTTGTTGGTGCTTTTCAATGTTGAGGTTGTTGTTGTTTTTCAATGCTGAGGTTGATGTTGAATTTGTTGGTGTTTTTCAATGTTGAGGTTGTTGTTGAATTTGTTGGTGTTTTTCAATGTTGAATTTGTTGTTGTTTTTCAATGTTGAGGTTGTTGTTGAATTTGTTGGTGTTTTTCAATGTTGAGGTTGTTGTTGTTTTTCAATGTTGAGGTTGTTGTTGTTTTTCAATGTTGAGGTTGTTGTTGAATTTGTTGGTGTTTTTCAATGTTGAAGTTGTTGTTGAATTTGTTGGTGTTTTTCAATGTTGAGGTTGTTGTTGTTTTTCAATGTTGAGGTTGTTGTTGAATTTCTTGGTGTTTTTCAATGTCGGGGTTGTTGTTGAATTTGTTGGTGTTTTTCAATGTTGAATTTTTTGTTGAATTTGTTGGAGTTTTTCAATGTTGAGGTTGTTGTTTTTCAATGTTGAGGTTGTTGTTGAATTTGTTGGCGTTTTTAAATGTTGAGGTTGTTGTTGAATTTGTTGGTGTTTTCAATGTTGAGGTTGTTGTTGAATTTGTTGATGTTTTTCAATGTTGAGGTTGTTGTTGAATTTGTTGGTGTTTTTCAATTTTGAGGTTGTTGTTGTTTTTCAATGTTGAGGTTGTTGAATTTGTTGGTGTTTTTCAATCTTGAGTTTGTTGTTGAATTTGTTGGTGTTTTTCAATGTTGAGGTTGTTGTTGTTTTTCAATGTTGAGCTTGTTGTTGAGTTTGTTGGTGTTTTTCAATGTTGAGGTTGTTGTTGAATTTGTTGGTGTTTTTCAATGTTGAAGTTGTTGAATTTGTTGGTGTTTTTCAATGTTGAGGTTGTTGTTGTTTTTAAATGTCGAGGTTGTTGTTGAATTTGTTGGTGTTTTTTCAATTTTGAGGTTGTTGGTGTTTTTCAATGTTGAGGTTGTTGTTGTTTTTAAATGTTGAAGTTTTTGTTGAATTTGTTGGTGTTTTTCAATCTTGAGGTTGTTGTTGTTTTTCAATGTTGAGGTTGTTGTTGAATTTGTTGGTGTTTTTCAATGTTGAGGTTGTTGTTGTTTTTCAATGCTGAGGTTGTTGTTGAATTTGTTGGTGTTTTTCAATGTTGAGGTTGTTGTTGAATTTGTTGGTGTTTATCAATGTTGAGGTTGTTGTTGTTTTTCAATGTTGAGGTTGTTGTTGAATTTGTTGGTGTTTTTCAATGTTGAGGTTGTTGTTGTTTTTCAATTTTGAGGATGTTGTTGAATTTGTTGGTGTTTTTCAATGTTGAAGTTGTTGTTGAATTTGTCGGTGTTTTTCAATGTTGAGGTTGTTGTTGAATTTGTTGGTGTTTTTCAATGTTGAGTTTGTTGTTGTTTTTCAATGTTGAGGTTGTTGTTGAATTTGTTGGTATTTTTCAATGTTGAGGTTGTTGTTGTTTTTCAATGTTGAGGTTGTTGTTGAATTTGTTGGTGTTTTTCAATGTTGAGGTTGTTGTTGTTTTTCAATGTTGAGGTTGTTGTTGAATTTGTTGGTGTTTTTCAATGTTGAGGTTGTTGTTGTTTTTCAATGTTGAGGTTGTTGTTGAATTTGTTGGTGTTTTTCAATGTTTAGGTTGTTGTTGTTTTTCAATGTTGAGGTTGTTGTTGAATTTGTTGGTGTTTTTCAATGCTGAGGTTGTTGTTGAATTTGTTGGTGTTTTTCAATGTTGAGGTTGTTGTTGTTTTTCAATGTTGAGGTTGTTGTTGAATTTGTTGGTGTTTTTCAAAGTTCAGGTTGTTGTTGTTTTTCAATGTTGAGGTTGTTGTTGAATTTGTTGGTGCTTTTCATTGTTGAGGTTGTTGTTGAATTTGTTGGTGTTTTTCAATGTTGAGGTTGTTGTTGTTTTTCAAAGTTGAGGTTGTTGAATTTGTTGGTGTTTTTCAATCTTGAGTTTGTTGTTGAATTTGTTGGTGTTTTTCAATGTTGAGGTTGTTGTTGAATTTGTTGGTGTTTTTCAATGTTGATTTTGTTGTTGTTTTTCAATGTTGAGGTTGTTGTTGAATTTGTTGGTGTTTTTCAATGTTGAGGTTGTTGATGAATTTGTTGGTGTTTTTCAATGTTGAGGTTGTTGAATTTGTTGGTGTTTTTCAATGTTGAGGTTGTGTTGTTTTTAAATGTTGAGGTTGTTGTTGAATTTGTTGGTGTTTTTTCAATTTTGAGGTTGTTGGTGTTTTTCAATGTCGAGGTTGTTGTTGAATTTGTTGGTGTTTTTCAATTTCGAGGTTGTTGTTGAATTTGTTGGTGTTTTTCAATGTTGAAGTTTTTGTTGAATTTGTTGGTGCTTTTCAATGTTGAGGTTGTTGTTGTTTTTCAATGCTGAGGTTGATGTTGAATTTGTTGGTGTTTTTCAATGTTGAGGTTGTTGTTGAATTTGTTGGTGTTTTTCAATGTTGAGGTTGTTGTTGTTTTTCAATGTTGAGGTTGTTGTTGAATTTGTTGGTGTTTTTCAATGTTGAGGTTGTTGTTGTTTTTCAATGTTGAGGTTGTTGTTGAATTTGTTGGTGTTTTTCAATGTTGAAGTTGTTGTTGAATTTGTTGGTGTTTTTCAATGTTGAGGTTGTTGTTGTTTTTCAATGTTGAGGTTGTTGTTGAATTTCTTGGTGTTTTTCAATGTCGGGGTTGTTGTTGAATTTGTTGGTGTTTTTCAATGTTGAATTTTTTGTTGAATTTGTTGGAGTTTTTCAATGTTGAGGTTCTTGTTTTTCAATGTTGAGGTTGTTGTTGAATTTGTTGGCGTTTTTAAATGTTGAGGTTGTTGTTGAATTTGTTGGTGTTTTCAATGTTGAGGTTGTTGTTGAATTTGTTGGTGTTTTTCAATGTTGAGGTTGTTGTTGAATTTGTTGGTGTTTTTCAATTTTGAGGTTGTTGTTGTTTTTCAATGTTGAGGTTGTTGAATTTGTTGGTGTTTTTCAATCTTGAGTTTGTTGTTGAATTTGTTGGTGTTTTTCAATGTTGAGGTTGTTGTTGAATTTGTTGGTGTTTTTCAATGTTGAGGTTGTTGTTGTTTTTCAATGTTGAGCTTGTTGTTGAGTTTGTTGGTGTTTTTCAATGTTGAGGTTGTTGTTGAATTTGTTGGTGTTTTTCAATGTTGAAGTTGTTGAATTTGTTGGTGTTTTTCAATGTTGAGGTTGTTGTTGTTTTTAAATGTCGAGGTTGTTGTTGAATTTGTTGGTGTTTTTTCAATTTTGAGGTTGTTGGTGTTTTACAATGTTGAGGTTGTTGTTGTTTTTAAATGTTGAAGTTTTTGTTGAATTTGTTGGTGTTTTTCAATCTTGAGGTTGTTGTTGTTTTTCAATGTTGAGGTTGTTGTTGAATTTGTTGGTGTTTTTCAATGTTGAGGTTGTTGTTGTTTTTCAATGCTGAGGTTGTTGTTGAATTTGTTGGTGTTTTTCAATGTTGAGGTTGTTGTTGAATTTGTTGGTGTTTATCAATGTTGAGGTTGTTGTTGTTTTTCAATGTTGAGGTTGTTGTTGAATTTGTTGGTGTTTTTCAATGTTGAGGTTGTTGTTGTTTTTCAATGTTGAGGATGTTGTTGAATTTGTTGGTGTTTTTCAATGTTGAAGTTGTTGTTGAATTTGTCGGTGTTTTTCAATGTTGAGGTTGTTGTTGAATTTGTTGGTGTTTTTCAATGTTGAGTTTGTTGTTGTTTTTCAATGTTGAGGTTGTTGTTGAATTTGTTGGTGTTTTTCAATGTTGAGGTTGTTGTTGTTTTTCAATGTTGAGGTTGTTGTTGAATTTGTTGGTGTTTTTCAATGTTGAGGTTGTTGTTGTTTTTCAATGTTGAGGTTGTTGTTGAATTTGTTGGTGTTTTTCAATGTTGAGGTTGTTGTTGTTTTTCAATGTTGAGGTTGTTGTTGAATTTGTTGGTGTTTTTCAATGTTGAGGTTGTTGTTGAATTTGTTGGTGTTTTTCAATGTTGAGGTTGTTGTTGTTTTTCAATGTTGAGGTTGTTGAATTTGTTGGTGTTTTTCAATCTTGAGTTTGTTGTTGAATTTGTTGGTGTTTTTCAATGTTGAGGTTGTTGTTGAATTTGTTGGTGTTTTTCAATGTTGATTTTGTTGTTGTTTTTCAATGTTGAGGTTGCTGTTGAGTTTGTTGGTGTTTTTCAATGTTGAGGTTGTTGATGAATTTGTTGGTGTTTTTCAATGTTGAGGTTGTTGTTGAATTTGTTGGTGTTTTTCAATGTTGAGGTTGTTGTTGTTTTTAAATGTCGAGGTTGTTGTTGAATTTGTTGGTGTTTTTTCAATGTTGAGGTTGTTGTTGTTTTTCAATGTTGAGGTTGTTGTTGAATTTGATGGTGTTTTTCAATGTCGAGGTTGTTGTTGAATTTGTTGGTGTTTTTCAATGTTGAAGTTGTTGTTGAATTTGTTGGTGTTTTTCAATTTCGAGGTTGTTGTTGAATTTGTTGGTGGTTTTCAATGTTGAAGTTTTTGTTGAATTTGTTGGTGTTTTTCAATGTTGAGGTTGTTGTTGTTTTTCAATGCTGAGGTTGATGTTGAATTTGTTGGTGTTTTTCAATGTTGAGGTTGTTTTTGAATTTGTTGGTGTTTTTCAATGTTGCGGTTGTTGTTGTTTTTCAATGTTGAGGATGTTGTTGAATTTGTTGGTGTTTTTCAATGTTGAGGTTGTTGTTGTTTTTCAATGTTGAGGTTGTTGTTGAATTTGTTGGTGTTTTTCAATGTTGAAGTTGTTGTTGAATTTGTTGCTGTTTTTCAATGTTGAGGTTGTTGCTGTTTTTCAATGTTGAGGTTGTTGTTGAATTTGTTGGTGTTTTTCAATGTCGGGGTTGTTGTTGAATTTGTTGGTGTTTTTCAATGTTGAATTTTTTGTTGAATTTGTTGGAGATTTTCAATGTTGAGGTTGTTCTTTTTCAATGTTGAGGTTGTTGTTGAATTTGTTGGCGTTTTTAAATTTGAGGTTGTTGTTGAATTTGTTGGTGTTTTCAATGTTGAGGTTGTTGTTGAATTTGTTGGTGTTTTTAAATGTTGAGGTTGTTGTTGAATTTGCTGGTGTTTTGCAATGTTGAGGTTGTTGTTGTTTTTCAATGTTGAGGTTGTTGTTGAATTTGTTGGTGTTTTTCAATGTTGAGGTTGTTGTTGTTTTTCAATGTTGAGGTTGTTGTTGTATTTGTTGGGGTTTTTCAATTTCGAGGTTGTTGTTGAATTTGTTGGTGTTTTTCAATGTTGAAGTTGTTGTTGAATTTGTTGGTGTTTTTCAATGTTGAGGTTGTTGTTGTTTTTCAATGTTGAGGTTGTTGTTGTTTTTCAATGCTGAGGTTGTTGTTGAATTTGTTGGTGTGTTTCAATGTTGAGGTTGTTGTTGAATTTGTTGGTGTTTTTCAATGTTGAGGTTGTTGTTGTTTTTCAATGCTGAGGTTGTTGTTGAATTTGTTGGTGTTTTTCAATGTTGAGGTTGTTGTTGAATTTGTTGGTGTTTATCAATGTTGAGGTTGTTGTTGTTTTTCAATGTTGAGGTTGTTGTTGAATTTGTTGGTGTTTTTCAATGTTGAGGTTGTTGTTGTTTTTCAATGTTGAGGATGTTGTTGAATTTGTTGGTGTTTTTCAATGTTGAAGTTGTTGTTGATTTTGTCGGTGTTTTTCAATGTTGAGGTTGTTGTTGAATTTGTTGGTGTTTTTCAATGTTGAGTTTGTTGTTGTTTTTCAATGTTGAGGTTGTTGTTGAATTTGTTGGTGTTTTTCAATGTTGAGGTTGTTGTTGTTTTTCAATGTTGAGGTTGTTGTTGAATTTGTTGGTGTTTTTCAATGTTGAGGTTCTTGTTGTTTTTCAATGTTGAGGTTGTTGTTGAATTTGTTGGTGTTTTTCAATGTTGAGGTTGTTGTTGTTTTTCAATGTTGAGGTTGTTGTTGAATTTGTTGGTGTTTTTCAATGTTGAGGTTGTTGTTGAATTTGTTGGTGTTTTTCAATGTTGAGGTTGTTGTTGTTTTTCAATGTTGAGGTTGTTGAATTTGTTGGTGTTTTTCAATCTTGAGTTTGTTGTTGAATTTGTTGGTGTTTTTCAATGTTGAGGTTGTTGTTGAATTTGTTGGTGTTTTTCAATGTTGATTTTGTTGTTGTTTTTCAATGTTGAGGTTGTTGTTGAGTTTGTTGGTGTTTTTCAATATTGAGGTTGTTGATGAATTTGTTGGTGTTTTTCAATGTTGAGGTTGTTGTTGAATTTGTTGGTGTTTTTCAATGTTGAGGTTGTTGTTGTTTTTAAATGTCGAGGTTGTTGTTGAATTTGTTGGTGTTTTTTCAATGTTGAGGTTGTTGTTGTTTTTCAATGTTGAGGTTGTTGTTGAATTTGATGGTGTTTTTCAATGTCGAGGTTGTTGTTGAATTTGTTGGTGTTTTTCAATGTTGAAGTTGTTGTTGAATTTGTTGGTGTTTTTCAATTTCGAGGTTGTTGTTGAATTAGTTGGTGTTTTTCAATGTTGAAGTTTTTGTTGAATTTGTTGGTGCTTTTCAATGTTGAGGTTGTTGTTGTTTTTCAATGCTGAGGTTGATGTTGAATTTGTTGGTGTTTTTCCATGTTGAGGTTGTTGTTGAATTTGTTGGTGTTTTTCAATGTTGAATTTGTTGTTGTTTTTCAATGTTGAGGTTGTTGTTGAATTTGTTGGTGTTTTTCAATGTTGAGGTTGTTGTTGTTTTTCAATGTTGAGGTTGTTGTTGAATTTGTTGGTGTTTTTCAATGTTGAAGTTGTTGTTGAATTTGTTGGTGTTTTTCAATGTTGAGGTTGTTGTTGTTTTTCAATGTTGAGGTTGTTGTTGAATTTCTTGGTGTTTTTCAATGTCGGGGTTGTTGTTGAATTTGTTGGTGTTTTTCAATGTTGAGGTTGTTGTTGAATTTGTTGATGTTTTTCAATGTTGAGGTTGTTGTTGAATTTGTTGGTGTTTTTCAATTTTGAGGTTGTTGTTGTTTTTCAATGTTGAGGTTGTTGAATTTGTTGGTGTTTTTCAATCTTGAGTTTGTTGTTGAATTTGTTGGTGTTTTTCAAAGTTGAGGTTGTTGTTGAATTTGTTGGTGTTTTTCAATGTTGAGGTTGTTGTTGTTTTTCAATGTTGAGCTTGTTGTTGAGTTTGTTGGTGTTTTTCAATGTTGAGGTTGTTGTTGAATTTGTTGGTGTTTTTCAATGTTGAAGTTGTTGAATTTGTTGGTGTTTTTCAATGTTGAGGTTGTTGTTGTTTTTAAATGTCGAGGTTGTTGTTGAATTTGTTGGTGTTTTTTCAATTTTGAGGTTGTTGGTGTTTTTCAATGTTGAGGTTGTTGTTGTTTTTAAATGTTGAAGTTTTTGTTGAATTTGTTGGTGTTTTTCAATCTTGAGGTTGTTGTTGTTTTTCAATGTTGAGGTTGTTGTTGAATTTGTTGGTGTTTTTCAATGTTGAGGTTGTTGTTGTTTTTCAATGCTGAGGTTGTTGTTGAATTTGTTGGTGTTTTTCAATGTTGAGGTTGTTGTTGAATTTGTTGGTGTTTATCAATGTTGAGGTTGTTGTTGTTTTTCAATGTTGAGGTTGTTGTTGAATTTGTTGGTGTTCTTCAATGTTGAGGTTGTTGTTGTTTTTCAATTTTGAGGATGTTGCTGAATTTGTTGGTGTTTTTCAATGTTGAAGTTGTTGTTGAATTTGTCGGTGTTTTTCAATGTTGAGGTTGTTGTTGAATTTGTTGGTGTTTTTCAATGTTGAGTTTGTTGTTGTTTTTCAATGTTGAGGTTGTTGTTGAATTTGTTGGTGTTTTTCAATGTTGAGGTTGTTGTTGTTTTTCAATGTTGAGGTTGTTGTTGAATTTGTTGGTGTTTTTCAATGTTGAGGTTGTTGTTGTTTTTCAATGTTGAGGTTGTTGTTGAATTTGTTGGTGTTTTTCAATTTTGAGGTTGTTGTTGTTTTTCAATGTTGAGGTTGTTGAATTTGTTGGTGTTTTTCAATCTTGAGTTTGTTGTTGAATTTGTTGGTGTTTTTCAATGTTGAGGTTGTTGTTGAATTTGTTGGTGTTTTTCAATGTTGAGGTTGTTGTTGTTTTTCAATGTTGAGCTTGTTGTTGAGTTTGTTGGTGTTTTTCAATGTTGAGGTTGTTGTTGAATTTGTTGGTGTTTTTCAATGTTGAAGTTGTTGAATTTGTTGGTGTTTTTCAATGTTGAGGTTGTTGTTGTTTTTAAATGTCGAGGTTGTTGTTGAATTTGTTGGTGTTTTTTCAATTTTGAGGTTGTTGGTGTTTTACAATGTTGAGGTTGTTGTTGTTTTTAAATGTTGAAGTTTTTGTTGAATTTGTTGGTGTTTTTCAATCTTGAGGTTGTTGTTGTTTTTCAATGTTGAGGTTGTTGTTGAATTTGTTGGTGTTTTTCAATGTTGAGGTTGTTGTTGTTTTTCAATGCTGAGGTTGTTGTTGAATTTGTTGGTGTTTTTCAATGTTGAGGTTGTTGTTGAATTTGTTGGTGTTTATCAATGTTGAGGTTGTTGTTGTTTTTCAATGTTGAGGTTGTTGTTGAATTTGTTGGTGTTTTTCAATGTTGAGGTTGTTGTTGTTTTTCAATGTTGAGGATGTTGTTGAATTTGTTGGTGTTTTTCAATGTCGAAGTTGTTGTTGAATTTGTCGGTGTTTTTCAATGTTGAGGTTGTTGTTGAATTTGTTGGTGTTTTTCAATGTTGAGTTTGTTGTTGTTTTTCAATGTTGAGGTTGTTGTTGAATTTGTTGGTGTTTTTCAACGTTGAGGTTGTTGTTGTTTTTCAATGTTGAGGTTGTTGTTGAATTTGTTGGTGTTTTTCAATGTTGAGGTTGTTGTTGTTTTTCAATGTTGAGGTTGTTGTTGAATTTGTTGGTGTTTTTCAATGTTGAGGTTGTTGTTGTTTTTCAATGTTGAGGTTGTTGTTGAATTTGTTGGTGTTTTTCAATGTTGAGGTTGTTGTTGAATTTGTTGGTGTTTTTCAATGTTGAGGTTGTTGTTGTTTTTCAATGTTGAGGTTGTTGAATTTGTTGGTGTTTTTCAATCTTGAGTTTGTTGTTGAATTTGTTGGTGTTTTTCAATGTTGAGGTTGTTGTTGAATTTGTTGGTGTTTTTCAATGTTGATTTTGTTGTTGTTTTTCAATGTTGAGGTTGCTGTTGAGTTTGTTGGTGTTTTTCAATGTTGAGGTTGTTGATGAATTTGTTGGTGTTTTTCAATGTTGAGGTTGTTGTTGAATTTGTTGGTGTTTTTCAATGTTGAGGTTGTTGTTGTTTTTAAATGTCGAGGTTGTTGTTGAATTTGTTGGTGTTTTTTCAATGTTGAGGTTGTTGTTGTTTTTCAATGTTGAGGTTGTTGTTGAATTTGATGGTGTTTTTCAATGTCGAGGTTGTTGTTGAATTTGTTGGTGTTTTTCAATGTTGAAGTTGTTGTTGAATTTGTTGGTGTTTTTCAATTTCGAGGTTGTTGTTGAATTTGTTGGTGGTTTTCAATGTTGAAGTTTTTGTTGAATTTGTTGGTGTTTTTCAATGTTGAGGTTGTTGTTGTTTTTCAATGCTGAGGTTGATGTTGAATTTGTTGGTGTTTTTCAATGTTGAGGTTGTTGTTGAATTTGTTGGTGTTTTTCAATGTTGCGGTTGTTGTTGTTTTTCAATGTTGAGGACGTTGTTGAATTTGTTGGTGTTTTTCAATGTTGAGGTTGTTGTTGTTTTTCAATGTTGAGGTTGTTGTTGAATTTGTTGGTGTTTTTCAATGTTGAAGTTGTTGTTGAATTTGTTGTTGTTTTTCAATGTTGAGGTTGTTGCTGTTTTTCAATGTTGAGGTTGTTGTTGAATTTGTTGGTGTTTTTCAATGTCGGGGTTGTTGTTGAATTTGTTGGTGTTTTTCAATGTTGAATTTTTTGTTGAATTTGTTGGAGATTTTCAATGTTGAGGTTGTTCTTTTTCAATGTTGAGGTTGTTGTTGAATTTGTTGGCGTTTTTAAATGTTGAGGTTGTTGTTGAATTTGTTGGTGTTTTCAATGTTGAGGTTGTTGTTGAATTTGTTGGTGTTTTTAAATGTTGAGGTTGTTGTTGAATTTGCTGGTGTTTTGCAATGTTGAGGTTGTTGTTGTTTTTCAATGTTGAGGTTGTTGTTGAATTTGTTGGTGTTTTTCAATGTTGAGGTTGTTGTTGTTTTTCAATGTTGAGGTTGTTGTTGTATTTGTTGGGGTTTTTCAATTTCGAGGTTGTTGTTGAATTTGTTGGTGTTTTTCAATGTTGAAGTTGTTGTTGAATTTGTTGGTGTTTTTCAATGTTGAGGTTGTTGTTGTTTTTCAATGTTGAGGTTGTTGTTGTTTTTCAATGCTGAGGTTGTTGTTGAATTTGTTGGTGTGTTTCAATGTTGAGGTTGTTGTTGAATTTGTTGGTGTTTTTCAATGTTGAGGTTGTTGTTGTTTTTCAATGCTGAGGTTGTTGTTGAATTTGTTGGTGTTTTTCAATGTTGAGGTTGTTGTTGAATTTGTTGGTGTTTATCAATGTTGAGGTTGTTGTTGTTTTTCAATGTTGAGGTTGTTGTTGAATTTGTTGGTGTTTTTCAATGTTGAGGTTGTTGTTGTTTTTCAATGTTGAGGATGTTGTTGAATTTGTTGGTGTTTTTCAATGTTGAAGTTGTTGTTGAATTTGTCGGTGTTTTTCAATGTTGAGGTTGTTGTTGAATTTGTTGGTGTTTTTCAATGTTGAGTTTGTTGTTGTTTTTCAATGTTGAGGTTGTTGTTGAATTTGTTGGTGTTTTTCAATGTTGAGGTTGTTGTTGTTTTTCAATGTTGAGGTTGTTGTTGAATTTGTTGGTGTTTTTCAATGTTGAGGTTGTTGTTGTTTTTCAATGTTGAGGTTGTTGTTGAATTTGTTGGTGTTTTTCAATGTTGAGGTTGTTGTTGTTTTTCAATGTTGAGGTTGTTGTTGAATTTGTTGGTGTTTTTCAATGTTGAGGTTGTTGTTGAATTTGTTGGTGTTTTTCAATGTTGAGGTTGTTGTTGTTTTTCAATGTTGAGGTTGTTGAATTTGTTGGTGTTTTTCAATCTTGAGTTTGTTGTTGAATTTGTCGGTGTTTTTCAATGTTGAGGTTGTTGTTGAATTTGTTGGTGTTTTTCAATGTTGATTTTGTTGTTGTTTTTCAATGTTGAGGTTGTTGTTGAGTTTGTTGGTGTTTTTCAATGTTGAGGTTGTTGTTGAATTTGTTGGTGTTTTTCAATGTTGAATTTGTTGTTGTTTTTCAATGTTGAGGTTGTTGTTGAATTTGTTGGTGTTTTTCAATGTTGAGGTTGTTGTTGTTTTTCAATGTTGAGGTTGTTGTTGAATTTGTTGGTGTTTTTCAATGTTGAAGTTGTTGTTGAATTTGTTGGTGTTTTTCAATGTTGAGGTTGTTGTTGTTTTTCAATGTTGAGGTTGTTGTTGAATTTCTTGGTGTTTTTCAATGTCGGGGTTGTTGTTGAATTTGTTGGTGTTTTTCAATGTTGAGGTTGTTGTTGAATTTGTTGATGTTTTTCAATGTTGAGGTTGTTGTTGAATTTGTTGGTGTTTTTCAATTTTGAGGTTGTTGTTGTTTTTCAATGTTGAGGTTGTTGAATTTGTTGGTGTTTTTCAATCTTGAGTTTGTTGTTGAATTTGTTGGTGTTTTTCAAAGTTGAGGTTGTTGTTGAATTTGTTGGTGTTTTTCAATGTTGAGGTTGTTGTTGTTTTTCAATGTTGAGCTTGTTGTTGAGTTTGTTGGTGTTTTTCAATGTTGAGGTTGTTGTTGAATTTGTTGGTGTTTTTCAATGTTGAAGTTGTTGAATTTGTTGGTGTTTTTCAATGTTGAGGTTGTTGTTGTTTTTAAATGTCGAGGTTGTTGTTGAATTTGTTGGTGTTTTTTCAATTTTGAGGTTGTTGGTGTTTTTCAATGTTGAGGTTGTTGTTGAATTTGTTGGTGTTTTTCAATGTTGAGGTTGTTGTTGTTTTTCAATGCTGAGGTTGTTGTTGAATTTGTTGGTGTTTTTCAATGTTGAGGTTGTTGTTGAATTTGTTGGTGTTTATCAATGTTGAGGTTGTTGTTGTTTTTCAATGTTGAGGTTGTTGTTGAATTTGTTGGTGTTTTTCAATGTTGAGGTTGTTGTTGTTTTTCAATTTTGAGGATGTTGTTGAATTTGTTGGTGTTTTTCAATGTTGAAGTTGTTGTTGAATTTGTCGGTGTTTTTCAATGTTGAGGTTGTTGTTGAATTTGTTGGTGTTTTTCAATGTTGAGTTTGTTGTTGTTTTTCAATGTTGAGGTTGTTGTTGAATTTGTTGGTGTTTTTCAATGTTGAGGTTGTTGTTGTTTTTCAATGTTGAGGTTGTTGTTGAATTTGTTGGTGTTTTTCAATGTTGAGGTTGTTGTTGTTTTTCAATGTTGAGGTTGTTGTTGAATTTGTTGGTGTTTTTCAATGTTGAGGTTGTTGTTGTTTTTCAATGTTGAGGTTGTTGTTGAATGTGTTGGTGTTTTTCAATGTTGAGGTTGTTGTTGAATTTGTTGGTGTTTTTCAATGTTGAGGTTGTTGTTGTTTTTCAATGTTGAGGTTGTTGAATTTGTTGGTGTTTTTCAATCTTGAGTTTGTTGTTGAATTTGTTGGTGTTTTTCAATGTTGAGGTTGTTGTTGAATTTGTTGGTGTTTTTCAATGTTGATTTTGTTGTTGTTTTTCAATGTTGAGGTTGTTGTTGAGTTTGTTGGTGTTTTTCAATGTTGAGGTTGTTGATGAATTTGTTGGTGTTTTTCAATGTTGAGGTTGTTGTTGAATTTGTTGGTGTTTTTCAATGTTGAGGTTGTTGTTGTTTTTAAATGTCGAGGTTGTTGTTGAATTTGTTGGTGTTTTTCAATGTTGAGGTTGTTGTTGTTTTTCAATGTTGAGGTTGTTGTTGTATTTGTTGGGGTTTTTCAATTTCGAGGTTGTTGTTGTTTTTCAATGTTGAGGTTGTTGTTGTTTTTCAATGCTGAGGTTGTTGTTGAATTTGTTGGTGTTTTTTATGTTGAGGTTGTTGTTGAATTTGTTGGTGTTTTTCAATGTTGAGGTTGTTGTTGTTTTTCAATGTTGAGGTTGTTGTTGAATTTGTTGGTGTTTTTCAATGTTTAGGTTGTTGTTGTTTTTCAATGTTGAGGTTGTTGTTGAATTTGTTGGTGTTTTTCAATGCTGAGGTTGTTGTTGAATTTGTTGGTGTTTTTCAATGTTGAGGTTGTTGTTGTTTTTCAATGTTGAGGTTGTTGTTGAATTTGTTGGTGTTTTTCAAAGTTCAGGTTGTTGTTGTTTTTCAATGTTGAGGTTGTTGTTGAATTTGTTGGTGCTTTTCATTGTTGAGGTTGTTGTTGAATTTGTTGGTGTTTTTCAATGTTGAGGTTGTTGTTGTTTTTCAAAGTTGAGGTTGTTGAATTTGTTGGTGTTTTTCAATCTTGAGTTTGTTGTTGAATTTGTTGGTGTTTTTCAATGTTGAGGTTGTTGTTGAATTTGTTGGTGTTTTTCAATGTTGATTTTGTTGTTGTTTTTCAATGTTGAGGTTGTTGTTGAATTTGTTGGTGTTTTTCAATGTTGAGGTTGTTGATGAATTTGTTGGTGTTTTTCAATGTTGAGGTTGTTGAATTTGTTGGTGTTTTTCAATGTTGAGGTTGTGTTGTTTTTAAATGTGGAGGTTGTTGTTGAATTTGTTGGTGTTTTTTCAATTTTGAGGTTGTTGGTGTTTTTCAATGTTGAGGTTGTTGTTGAATTTGATGGTGTTTTTCAACGTCGAGGTTGTTGTTGAATTTGTTGGTGTTTTTCAATGTTGAAGTTGTTGTTGAATTTGTTGGTGTTTTTCAATTTCGAGGTTGTTGTTGAATTTGTTGGTGTTTTTCAATGTTGAAGTTTTTGTTGAATTTGTTGGTGCTTTTCAATGTTGAGGTTGTTGTTGTTTTTCAATGCTGAGGTTGATGTTGAATTTGTTGGTGTTTTTCAATGTTGAGGTTGTTGTTGAATTTGTTGGTGTTTTTCAATGTTGAGGTTGTTGTTGTTTTTCAATGTTGAGGTTGTTGTTGAATTTGTTGGTGTTTTTCAATGTTGAGGTTGTTGTTGTTTTTCAATGTTGAGGTTGTTGTTGAATTTGTTGGTGTTTTTCAATGTTGAAGTTGTTGTTGAATTTGTTGGTGTTTTTCAATGTTGAGGTTGTTGTTGTTTTTCAATGTTGAGGTTGTTGTTGAATTTCTTGGTGTTTTTCAATGTCGGGGTTGTTGTTGAATTTGTTGGTGTTTTTCAATGTTGAATTTTTTGTTGAATTTTTTGGAGTTTTTCAATGTTGAGGTTCTTGTTTTTCAATGTTGAGGTTGTTGTTGAATTTGTTGGCGTTTTTAAATGTTGAGGTTGTTGTTGAATTTGTTGGTGTTTTCAATGTTGAGGTTGTTGTTGAATTTGTTGGTGTTTTTCAATGTTGAGGTTGTTGTTGAATTTGTTGGTGTTTTTCAATTTTGAGGTTGTTGTTGTTTTTCAATGTTGAGGCTGTTGAATTTGTTGGTGTTTTTCAATCTTGAGTTTGTTGTTGAATTTGTTGGTGTTTTTCAATGTTGAGGTTGTTGTTGAATTTGTTGGTGTTTTTCAATGTTGAGGTTGTTGTTGTTTTTCAATGTTGAGCTTGTTGTTGAGTTTGTTGGTGTTTTTCAATATTGAGGTTGTTGTTGAATTTGTTGGTGTTTTTCAATGTTGAAGTTGTTGAATTTGTTGGTGTTTTTCAATGTTGAGGTTGTTGTTGTTTTTAAATGTCGAAGTTGTTGTTGAATTTGTTGGTGTTTTTTCAATTTTGAGGTTGTTGGTGTTTTTCAATGTTGAGGTTGTTGTTGTTTTTAAATGTTGAAGTTTTTGTTGAATTTGTTGGTGTTTTTCAATCTTGAGGTTGTTGTTGTTTTTCAATGTTGAGGTTGTTGTTGAATTTGTTGGTGTTTTTCAATGTTGAGGTTGTTGTTGAGTTTGTTGGTGTTTTTCAATGTTGAGGTTGTTGATGAATTTGTTGGTGTTTTTCAATGTTGAGGTTGTTGTTGAATTTGTTGGTGTTTTTCAATGTTGAGGTTGTTGTTGTTTTTAAATGTCGTGGTTGTTGTTGAATTTGTTGGTGTTTTTCAATGTTGAGGTTGTTGTTGTTTTTCAATGTTGAGGTTGTTGTTGTATTTGTTGGGGTTTTTCAATTTCGAGGTTGTTGTTGTTTTTCAATGTTGAGGTTGTTGTTGTTTTTCAATGCTGAGGTTGTTGTTGAATTTGTTGGTGTTTTTCAATGTTGAGGTTGTTGTTGAATTTGTTGGTGTTTTTCAATGTTGAGGTTGTTGTTGTTTTTCAATGTTGAGGTTGTTGTTGAATTTGTTGGTGTTTTTCAATGTTTAGGTTGTTGTTGTTTTTCAATGTTGAGGTTGTTGTTGAATTTGTTGGTGTTTTTCAATGCTGAGGTTGTTGTTGAATTTGTTGGTGTTTTTCAATGTTGAGGTTGTTGTTGTTTTTCAATGTTGAGGTTGTTGTTGAATTTGTTGGTGTTTTTCAAAGTTCAGGTTGTTGTTGTTTTTCAATGTTGAGGTTGTTGTTGAATTTGTTGGTGCTTTTCATTGTTGAGGTTGTTGTTGAATTTGTTGGTGTTTTTCAATGTTGAGGTTGTTGTTGTTTTTCAAAGTTGAGGTTGTTGAATTTGTTGGTGTTTTTCAATCTTGAGTTTGTTGTTGAATTTGTTGGTGTTTTTCAATGTTGAGGTTGTTGTTGAATTTGTTGGTGTTTTTCAATGTTGATTTTGTTGTTGTTTTTCAATGTTGAGGTTGTTGTTGAATTTGTTGGTGTTTTTCAATGTTGAGGTTGTTGATGAATTTGTTGGTGTTTTTCAATGTTGAGGTTGTTGAATTTGTTGGTGTTTTTCAATGTTGAGGTTGTGTTGTTTTTAAATGTGGAGGTTGTTGTTGAATTTGTTGGTGTTTTTTCAATTTTGAGGTTGTTGGTGTTTTTCAATGTTGAGGTTGTTGTTGAATTTGATGGTGTTTTTCAACGTCGAGGTTGTTGTTGAATTTGTTGGTGTTTTTCAATGTTGAAGTTGTTGTTGAATTTGTTGGTGTTTTTCAATTTCGAGGTTGTTGTTGAATTTGTTGGTGTTTTTCAATGTTGAAGTTTTTGTTGAATTTGTTGGTGCTTTTCAATGTTGAGGTTGTTGTTGTTTTTCAATGCTGAGGTTGATGTTGAATTTGTTGGTGTTTTTCAATGTTGAGGTTGTTGTTGAATTTGTTGGTGTTTTTCAATGTTGAGGTTGTTGTTGTTTTTCAATGTTGAGGTTGTTGTTGAATTTGTTGGTGTTTTTCAATGTTGAGGTTGTTGTTGTTTTTCAATGTTGAGGTTGTTGTTGAATTTGTTGGTGTTTTTCAATGTTGAAGTTGTTGTTGAATTTGTTGGTGTTTTTCAATGTTGAGGTTGTTGTTGTTTTTCAATGTTGAGGTTGTTGTTGAATTTCTTGGTGTTTTTCAATGTCGGGGTTGTTGTTGAATTTGTTGGTGTTTTTCAATGTTGAATTTTTTGTTGAATTTTTTGGAGTTTTTCAATGTTGAGGTTCTTGTTTTTCAATGTTGAGGTTGTTGTTGAATTTGTTGGCGTTTTTAAATGTTGAGGTTGTTGTTGAATTTGTTGGTGTTTTCAATGTTGAGGTTGTTGTTGAATTTGTTGGTGTTTTTCAATGTTGAGGTTGTTGTTGAATTTGTTGGTGTTTTTCAATTTTGAGGTTGTTGTTGTTTTTCAATGTTGAGGTTGTTGAATTTGTTGGTGTTTTTCAATCTTGAGTTTGTTGTTGAATTTGTTGGTGTTTTTCAATGTTGAGGTTGTTGTTGAATTTGTTGGTGTTTTTCAATGTTGAGGTTGTTGTTGTTTTTCAATGTTGAGCTTGTTGTTGAGTTTGTTGGTGTTTTTCAATGTTGAGGTTGTTGTTGAATTTGTTGGTGTTTTTCAATGTTGAAGTTGTTGAATTTGTTGGTGTTTTTCAATGTTGAGGTTGTTGTTGTTTTTAAATGTCGAGGTTGTTGTTGAATTTGTTGGTGTTTTTTCAATTTTGAGGTTGTTGGTGTTTTTCAATGTTGAGGTTGTTGTTGTTTTTAAATGTTGAAGTTTTTGTTGAATTTGTTGGTGTTTTTCAATCTTGAGGTTGTTGTTGTTTTTCAATGTTGAGGTTGTTGTTGAATTTGTTGGTGTTTTTCAATGTTGAGGTTGTTGTTGTTTTTCAATGCTGAGGTTGTTGTTGAATTTGTTGGTGTTTTTCAATGTTGAGGTTGTTGTTGAATTTGTTGGTGTTTATCAATGTTGAGGTTGTTGTTGTTTTTCAATGTTGAGGTTGTTGTTGAATTTGTTGGTGTTTTTCAATGTTGAGGTTGTTGTTGTTTTTCAATGTTGAGGATGTTGTTGAATTTGTTGGTGTTTTTCAATGTTGAAGTTGATGTTGAATTTGTCGGTGTTTTTCAATGTTGAGGTTGTTGTTGAATTTGTTGGTGTTTTTCAATGTTGAGTTTGTTGTTGTTTTTCAATGTTGAGGTTGTTGTTGAATTTGTTGGTGTTTTTCAATGTTGAGGTTGTTGTTGTTTTTCAATGTTGAGGTTGTTGTTGAATTTGTTGGTGTTTTTCAATGTTGAGGTTGTTGTTGTTTTTCAATGTTGAGGTTGTTGTTGAATTTGTTGGTGTTTTTCAATGTTGAGGTTGTTGTTGTTTTTCAATGTTGAGGTTGTTGTTGAATTTGTTGGTGTTTTTCAATGTTGAGGTTGTTGTTGAATTTGTTGGTGTTTTTCAATGTTGAGGTTGTTGTTGTTTTTCAATGTTGAGGTTGTTGAATTTGTTGGTGTTTTTCAATCTTGAGTTTGTTGTTGAATTTGTTGGTGTTTTTCAATGTTGAGGTTGTTGTTGAATTTGTTGGTGTTTTTCAATGTTGATTTTGTTGTTGTTTTTCAATGTTGAGGTTGCTGTTGAGTTTGTTGGTGTTTTTCAATGTTGAGGTTGTTGATGAATTTGTTGGTGTTTTTCAATGTAGAGGTTGTTGTTGAATTTGTTGGTGTTTTTCAATGTTCAGGTTGTTGTTGTTTTTAAATGTCGAGGTTGTTGTTGAATTTGTTGGTGTTTTTTCAATGTTGAGGTTGTTGTTGTTTTTCAATGTTGAGGTTGTTGTTGAATTTGATGGTGTTTTTCAATGTCGAGGTTGTTGTTGAATTTGTTGGTGTTTTTCAATGTTGAAGTTGTTGTTGAATTTGTTGGTGTTTTTCAATTTCGAGGTTGTTGTTGAATTTGTTGGTGGATTTCAATGTTGAAGTTTTTGTTGAATTTGTTGGTGTTTTTCAATGTTGAGGTTGTTGTTGTTTTTCAATGCTGAGGTTGATGCTGAATTTGTTGGTGTTTTTCAATGTTGACGTTGTTGTTGAATTTGTTGGTGTTTTTCAATGTTGCGGTTGTTGTTGTTTTTCAATGTTGAGGATGTTGTTGAATTTGTTGGTGTTTTTCAATGTTGAGGTTGTTGTTGTCTTTCAATGTTGAGGTTGTTGTTGAATTTGTTGGTGTTTTTCAATGTTGAAGTTGTTGTTGAATTTGTTGGTGTTTTCAATGTTGAGGTTGTTGTTGTTTTTAATTTTGAGGTTGTTGTTGAATTTCTTGGTGTTTTTCAATGTCGGGGTTGTTGTTGAATTTGTTGGTGTTTTTCAATGTTGAATTTTTTGTTGAATTTGTTGGAGTTTTTCAATGTTGAGGTTGTTGTTTTTCAATGTTGAGGTTGTTGTTGAATTTGTTGGCGTTTTTAAATGTTGAGGTTGTTGTTGAATTTGTTGGTGTTTTCAATGTTGAGGTTGTTGTTGAATTTGTTGATGTTTTTCAATGTTGAGGTTGTTGTTGAATTTGTTGGTGTTTTTCAATTTTGAGGTTGTTGTTGTTTTTCAATGTTGAGGTTGTTGAATTTGTTGGTGTTTTTCAATCTTGAGTTTGTTGTTGAATTTGTTGGTGTTTTTCAATGTTGAGGTTGTTGTTGAATTTGTTGGTGTTTTTCAATGTTGAGGTTGTTGTTGTTTTTCAATGTTGAGCTTGTTGTTGAGTTTGTTGGTGTTTTTCAATGTTGAGGTTGTTGTTGAATTTGTTGGTGTTTTTCAATGTTGAAGTTGCTGAATTTGTTGGTGTTTTTCAATGTTGAGGTTGTTGTTGTTTTTAAATGTCGAGGTTGTTGTTGAATTTGTTGGTGTTTTTTCAATTTTGAGATGTTGTTGGTGTTTTTCAATGTTGAGGTTGTTGCTGTTTTTAAATGTTGAAGTTTTTGTTGAATTTGTTGGTGTTTTTCAATCTTGAGGTTGTTGTTGTTTTTCAATGTTGAGGTTGTTGTTGAATTTGTTGGTGTTTTTCAATGTTGAGGTTGTTGTTGTTTTTCAATGCTGAGGTTGTTGTTGAATTTGTTGGTGTTTTTCAATGTTGAGGTTGTTGTTGAATTTGTTGGTGTTTATCAATGTTGAGGTTGTTGTTGTTTTTCAATGTTGAGGTTGTTGTTGAATTTGTTGGTGTTTTTCAATGTTGAGGTTGTTGTTGTTTTTCAATTTTGAGGATGTTGTTGAATTTGTTGGTGTTTTTCAATGTTGAAGTTGTTGTTGAATTTGTCGGTGTTTTTCAATGTTGAGGTTGTTGTTGAATTTGTTGGTGTTTTTCAATGTTGAGTTTGTTGTTGTTTTTCAATGTTGAGGTTGTTGTTGAATTTGTTGGTGTTTTTCAATGTTGAGGTTGTTGTTGTTTTTCAATGTTGAGGTTGTTGTTGAATTTGTTGGTGTTTTTCAATGTTGAGGTTGTTGTTGTTTTTCAATGTTGAGGTTGTTGTTGAATTTGTTGGTGTTTTTCAATGTTGAGGTTGTTGTTGTTTTTCAATGTTGAGGTTGTTGTTGAATTTGTTGGTGTTTTTCAATGTTGAGGTTGTTGTTGAATTTGTTGGTGTTTTTCAATGTTGAGGTTGTTGTTGTTTTTCAATGTTGAGGTTGTTGAATTTGTTGGTGTTTTTCAATCTTGAGTTTGTTGTTGAATTTGTTGGTGTTTTTCAATGTTGAGGTTGTTGTTGAATTTGTTGGTGTTTTTCAATGTTGATTTTGTTGTTGTTTTTCAATGTTGAGGTTGTTGTTGAGTTTGTTGGTGTTTTTCAATGTTGAGGTTGTTGATGAATTTGTTGGTGTTTTTCAATGTTGAGGTTGTTGTTGAATTTGTTGGTGTTTTTCAATGTTGAGGTTGTTGTTGTTTTTAAATGTCGAGGTTGTTGTTGAATTTGTTGGTGTTTTTCAATGTTGAGGTTGTTGTTGTATTTGTTGGGGTTTTTCAATTTCGAGGTTGTTGTTGTTTTTCAATGTTGAGGTTGTTGTTGTTTTTCAATGCTGAGGTTGTTGTTGAATTTGTTGGTGTTTTTCAATGTTGAGGTTGTTGTTGAATTTGTTGGTGTTTTTCAATGTTGAGGTTGTTGTTGTTTTTCAATGTTGAGGTTGTTGTTGAATTTGTTGGTGTTTTTCAATGTTTAGGTTGTTGTTGTTTTTCAATGTTGAGGTTGTTGTTGAATTTGTTGGTGTTTTTCAATGCTGAGGTTGTTGTTGAATTTGTTGGTGTTTTTCAATGTTGAGGTTGTTGTTGTTTTTAAATGTCGAGGTTGTTGTTGAATTTGTTGGTGTTTTTTCAATTTTGAGGTTGTTGGTGTTTTTCAATGTTGAGGTTGTTGTTGTTTTTAAATGTTGAAGTTTTTGTTGAATTTGTTGGTGTTTTTCAATCTTGAGGTTGTTGTTGTTTTTCAATGTTGAGGTTGTTGTTGAATTTGTTGGTGTTTTTCAATGTTGAGGTTGTTGTTGTTTTTCAATGCTGAGGTTGTTGTTGAATTTGTTGGTGTTTTTCAATGTTGAGGTTGTTGTTGAATTTGTTGGTGTTTATCAATGTTGAGGTTGTTGTTGTTTATCAATGTTGAGGTTGTTGTTGAATTTGTTGGTGTTTTTCAATGTTGAGGTTGTTGTTGTTTTTCAATGTTGAGGATGTTGTTGAATTTGTTGGTGTTTTTCAATGTTGAAGTTGTTGTTGAATTTGTCGTTGTTTTTCAATGTTGAGGTTGTTGTTGAATTTGTTGGTGTTTTTCAATGTTGAGTTTGTTGTTGTTTTTCAATGTTGAGGTTGTTGTTGAATTTGTTGGTGTTTTTCAATGTTGAGGTTGTTGTTGTTTTTCAATGTTGAGGTTGTTGTTGAATTTGTTGGTGTTTTTCAATGTTGAGGTTGTTGTTGTTTTTCAATGTTGAGGTTGTTGTTGAATTTGTTGGTGTTTTTCAATGTTGAGGTTGTTGTTGTTTTTCAATGTTGAGGTTGTTGTTGAATTTGTTGGTGTTTTTCAATGTTGAGGTTGTTGTTGAATTTGTTGGTGTTTTTCAATGTTGAGGTTGTTGTTGTTTTTCAATGTTGAGGTTGTTGAATTTGTTGGTGTTTTTCAATCTTGAGTTTGTTGTTGAATTTGTTGGTGTTTTTCAATGTTGAGGTTGTTGTTGAATTTGTTGGTGTTTTTCAATGTTGATTTTGTTGTTGTTTTTCAATGTTGAGGTTGCTGTTGAGTTTGTTGGAGTTTTTCAATGTTGAGGTTGTTGATGAATTTGTTGGTGTTTTTCAATGTTGAGGTTGTTGTTGAATTTGTTGGTGTTTTTCAATGTTGAGGTTGTTGTTGTTTTTAAATGTCGAGGTTGTTGTTGAATTTGTTGGTGTTTTTTCAATGTTGAGGTTGTTGTTGTTTTTCAATGTTGAGGTTGTTGTTGAATTTGATGGTGTTTTTCAATGTCGAGGTTGTTGTTGAATTTGTTGGTGTTTTTCAATGTTGAAGTTGTTGTTGAATTTGTTGGTGTTTTTCAATTTCGAGGTTGTTGTTGAATTTGTTGGTGGTTTTCAATGTTGAAGTTTTTGTTGAATTTGTTGGTGTTTTTCAATGTTGAGGTTGTTGTTGTTTTTCAATGCTGAGGTTGATGTTGAATTTGTTGGTGTTTTTCAATGTTGAGGTTGTTGTTGAATTTGTTGGTGTTTTTCAATGTTGCGGTTGTTGTTGTTTTTCAATGTTGAGGATGTTGTTGAATTTGTTGGTGTTTTTCAATGTTGAGGTTGTTGTTGTCTTTCAATGTTGAGGTTGTTGTTGAATTTGTTGGTGTTTTTCAATGTTGAAGTTGTTGTTGAATTTGTTGGTGTTTTTCAATGTTGAGGTTGTTGTTGTTTTTCAATGTTGAGGTTGTTGTTGAATTTCTTGGTGTTTTTCAATGTCGGGGTTGTTGTTGAATTTGTTGGTGTTTTTCAATGTTGAATTTTTTGTTGAATTTGTTGGAGTTTTTCAATGTTGAGGTTGTTGTTTTTCAATGTTGAGGTTGTTGTTGAATTTGTTGAGGTTTTTAAATGTTGAGGTTGTTGTTGAATTTGTTGGTGTTTTCAATGTTGAGGTTGTTGTTGAATTTGTTGATGTTTTTCAATGTTGAGGTTGTTGTTGAATTTGTTGGTGTTTTTCAATTTTGAGGTTGTTGTTGTTTTTCAATGTTGAGGTTGTTGAATTTGTTGGTGTTTTTCAATCTTGAGTTTGTTGTTGAATTTGTTGGTGTTTTTCAATGTTGAGGTTGTTGTTGAATTTGTTGGTGTTTTTCAATGTTGAGGTTGTTGTTGTTTTTCAATGTTGAGCTTGTTGTTGAGTTTGTTGGTGTTTTTCAATGTTGAGGTTGTTGTTGAATTTGTTGGTGTTTTTCAATGTTGAAGTTGTTGAATTTGTTGGTGTTTTTCAAAGTTGAGGTTGTTGTTGTTTTTAAATGTCGAGGTTGTTGTTGAATTTGTTGGTGTTTTTTCAATTTTGAGATGTTGTTGGTGTTTTTCAATGTTGAGGTTGTTGCTGTTTTTAAATGTTGAAGTTTTTGTTGAATTTGTTGGTGTTTTTCAATCTTGAGGTTGTTGTTGTTTTTCAATGTTGAGGTTGTTGTTGAATTTGTTGGTGTTTTTCAATGTTGAGGTTGTTGTTGTTTTTCAATGCTGAGGTTGTTGTTGAATTTGTTGGTGTTTTTCAATGTTGAGGTTGTTGTTGAATTTGTTGGTGTTTATCAATGTTGAGGTTGTTGTTGTTTTTCAATGTTGAGGTTGTTGTTGAATTTGTTGGTGTTTTTCAATGTTGAGGTTGTTGTTGTTTTTCAATTTTGAGGATGTTGTTGAATTTGTTGGTGTTTTTCAATGTTGAAGTTGTTGTTGAATTTGTCGGTGTTTTTCAATGTTGAGGTTGTTGTTGAATTTGTTGGTGTTTTTCAATGTTGAGTTTGTTGTTGTTTTTCAATGTTGAGGTTGTTGTTGAATTTGTTGGTGTTTTTCAATGTTGAGGTTGTTGTTGTTTTTCAATGTTGAGGTTGTTGTTGAATTTGTTGGTATTTTTCAATGTTGAGGTTGTTGTTGTTTTTCAATGTTGAGGTTGTTGTTGAATTTGTTGGTGTTTTTCAATGTTGAGGTTGTTGTTGAATTTGTTGGTGTTTTTCAATGTTGAGGTTGTTGTTGTTTTTCAATGTTGAGGTTGTTGAATTTGTTGGTGTTTTTCAATCTTGATTTTGTTGTTGAATTTGTTGGTGTTTTTCAATGTTGAGGTTGTTGTTGAATTTGTTGGTGTTTTTCAATGTTGATTTTGTTGTTGTTTTTCAATGTTGAGGTTGTTGTTGAGTTTGTTGGTGTTTTTCAATGTTGAGGTTGTTGATGAATTTGTTGGTGTTTTTCAATGTTGAGGTTGTTGTTGAATTTGTTGGTGTTTTTCAATGTTGAGGTTGTTGTTGTTTTTAAATGTCGAGGTTGTTGTTGAATTTGTTGGTGTTTTTCAATGTTGAGGTTGTTGTTGTATTTGTTGGGGTTTTTCAATTTCGAGGTTGTTGTTGTTTTTCAATGTTGAGGTTGTTGTTGTTTTTCAATGCTGAGGTTGTTGTTGAATTTGTTGGTGTTTTTCAATGTTGAGGTTGTTGTTGAATTTGTTGGTGTTTTTCAATGTTGAGGTTGTTGTTGTTTTTCAATGTTGAGGTTGTTGTTGAATTTGTTAGTGTTTTTCAATGTTTAGGTTGTTGTTGTTTTTCAATGTTGAGGTTGTTCTTGAATTTGTTGGTGTTTTTCAATGTTGAGGTTGTTGTTGAATTTCTTGGTGTTTTTCAATGTCGGGGTTGTTGTTGAATTTGTTGGTGTTTTTCAATGTTGAATTTTTTGTTGAATTTGTTGGAGTTTTTCAATGTTGAGGTTGTTGTTTTTCAATGTTGAGGTTGTTGTTGAATTTGTTGGCGTTTTTAAATGTTGAGGTTGTTGTTGAATTTGTTGGTGTTTTCAATGTTGAGGTTGTTGTTGAATTTGTTGATGTTTTTCAATGTTGAGGTTGTTGTTGAATTTGTTGGTGTTTTTCAATTTTGAGGTTGTTGTTGTTTTTCAATGTTGAGGTTGTTGAATTTGTTGGTGTTTTTCAATCTTGAGTTTGTTGTTGAATTTGTTGGTGTTTTTCAATGTTGAGGTTGTTGTTGAATTTGTTGGTGTTTTTCAATGTTGAGGTTGTTGTTGTTTTTCAATGTTGAGCTTGTTGTTGAGTTTGTTGGTGTTTTTCAATGTTGAGGTTGTTGTTGAATTTGTTGGTGTTTTTCAATGTTGAAGTTGTTGAATTTGTTGGTGTTTTTCAATGTTGAGGTTGTTGTTGTTTTTAAATGTCGAGGTTGTTGTTGAATTTGTTGGTGCTTTTTCAATTTTGAGATGTTGTTGGTGTTTTTCAATGTTGAGGTTGTTGCTGTTTTTAAATGTTGAAGTTTTTGTTGAATTTGTTGGTGTTTTTCAATCTTGAGGTTGTTGTTGTTTTTCAATGTTGAGGTTGTTGTTGAATTTGTTGGTGTTTTTCAATGTTGAGGTTGTTGTTGTTTTTCAATGCTGAGGTTGTTGTTGAATTTGTTGGTGTTTTTCAATGTTGAGGTTGTTGTTGAATTTGTTGGTGTTTATCAATGTTGAGGTTGTTGTTGTTTTTCAATGTTGAGGTTGTTGTTGAATTTGTTGGTGTTTTTCAATGTTGAGGTTGTTGTTGTTTTTCAATTTTGAGGATGTTGTTGAATTTGTTGGTGTTTTTCAATGTTGAAGTTGTTGTTGAATTTGTCGGTGTTTTTCAATGTTGAGGTTGTTGTTGAATTTGTTGGTGTTTTTCAATGTTGAGTTTGTTGTTGTTTTTCAATGTTGAGGTTGTTGTTGAATTTGTTGGTGTTTTTCAATGTTGAGGTTGTTGTTGTTTTTCAATGTTGAGGTTGTTGTTGAATTTGTTGGTGTTTTTCAATGTTGAGGTTGTTGTTGTTTTTCAATGTTGAGGTTGTTGTTGAATTTGTTGGTGTTTTTCAATGTTGAGGTTGTTGTTGAATTTGTTGGTGTTTCTCAATGTTGAGGTTGTTGTTGTTTTTCAATGTTGAGGTTGTTGAATTTGTTGGTGTTTTTCAATCTTGAGTTTGTTGTTGAATTTGTTGGTGTTTTTCAATGTTGAGGTTGTTGTTGAATTTGTTGGTGTTTTTCAATGTTGATTTTGTTGTTGTTTTTCAATGTTGAGGTTGTTGTTGAGTTTGTTGGTGTTTTTCAATGTTGAGGTTGTTGATGAATTTGTTGGTGTTTTTCAATGTTGAGGTTGTTGTTGAATTTGTTGGTGTTTTTCAATGTTGAGGTTGTTGTTGTTTTTAAATGTCGAGGTTGTTGTTGAATTTGTTGGTGTTTTTCAATGTTGAGGTTGTTGTTGTATTTGTTGGGGTTTTTCAATTTCGAGGTTGTTGTTGTTTTTCAATGTTGAGGTTGTTGTTGTTTTTCAATGCTGAGGTTGTTGTTGAATTTGTTGGTGTTTTTCAATGTTGAGGTTGTTGTTGAATTTGTTGGTGTTTTTCAATGTTGAGGTTGTTGTTGTTTTTCAATGTTGAGGTTGTTGTTGAATTTGTTGGTGTTTTTCAATGTTTAGGTTGTTGTTGTTTTTCAATGTTGAGGTTGTTGTTGAATTTGTTGGTGTTTTTCAATGCTGAGGTTGTTGTTGAATTTGTTGGTGTTTTTCAATGTTGAGTTTGTTGTTGTTTTTCATTGTTGAGGTTGTTGTTGAATTTGTTGGTGTTTTTCAAAGTTCAGGTTGTTGTTGTTTTTCAATGTTGAGGTTGTTGTTGAATTTGTTGGTGCTTTTCATTGTTGAGGTTGTTGTTGAATTTGTTGGTGTTTTTCAATGTTGAGGTTGTTGTTGTTTTTCAAAGTTGAGGTTGTTGAATTTGTTGGTGTTTTTCAATCTTGAGTTTGTTGTTGAATTTGTTGGTGTTTTTCAATGTTGAGGTTGTTGTTGAATTTGTTGGTGTTTTTCAATGTTGATTTTGTTGTTGTTTTTCAATGTTGAGGTTGTTGTTGAATTTGTTGGTGTTTTTCAATGTTGAGGTTGTTGATGAATTTGTTGGTGTTTTTCAATGTTGAGGTTGTTGAATTTGTTGGTGTTTTTCAATGTTGAGGTTGTGTTGTTTTTAAATGTTGAGGTTGTTGTTGAATTTGTTGGTGTTTTTTCAATTTTGAGGTTGTTGGTGTTTTTCAATGTTGAGGTTGTTGTTGAATTTGATGGTGTTTTTCAATGTCGAGGTTGTTGTTGAATTTGTTGGTGTTTTTCAATGTTGAAGTTGTTGTTGAATTTGTTGGTGTTTTTAAATTTCGAGGTTGTTGTTGAATTTGTTGGTGTTTTTCAATGTTGAAGTTTTTGTTGAATTTGTTGGTGCTTTTCAATGTTGAGGTTGTTGTTGTTTTTCAATGCTGAGGTTGATGTTGAATTTGTTGGTGTTTTTCAATGTTGAGGTTGTTGTTGAATTTGTTGGTGTTTTTCAATGTTGAGGTTGTTGTTGTTTTTCAATGTTGAGGTTGTTGTTGAATTTGTTGGTGTTTTTCAATGTTGAGGTTGTTGTTGTTTTTCAATGTTGAGGTTGTTGTTGAATTTGTTGGTGTTTTTCAATGTTGAAGTTGTTGTTGAATTTGTTGGTGTTTTTCAATGTTGAGGTTGTTGTTGTTTTTCAATGTTGAGGTTGTTGTTGAATTTCTTGGTGTTTTTCAATGTCGGGGTTGTTGTTGAATTTGTTGGTGTTTTTCAATGTTGAATTTTTTGTTGAATTTGTTGGAGTTTTTCAATGTTGAGGTTCTTGTTTTTCAAAGTTGAGGTTGTTGTTGAATTTGTTGGCGTTTTTAAATGTTGAGGTTGTTGTTGAATTTGTTGGTGTTTTCAATGTTGAGGTTGTTGTTGAATTTGTTGGTGTTTTTCAATGTTGAGGTTGTTGTTGAATTTGTTGGTGTTTTTCAATTTTGAGGTTGTTGTTGTTTTTCAATGTTGAGGTTGTTGAATTTGTTGGTGTTTTTCAATCTTGAGTTTGTTGTTGAATTTGTTGGTGTTTTTCAATGTTGAGGTTGTTGTTGAATTTGTTGGTGTTTTTCAATGTTGAGGTTGTTGTTGTTTTTCAATGTTGAGCTTGTTGTTGAGTTTGTTGGTGTTTTTCAATGTTGAGGTTGTTGTTGAATTTGTTGGTGTTTTTCAATGTTGAAGTTGTTGAATTTGTTCGTGTTTTTCAATGTTGAGGTTGTTGTTGTTTTTAAATGTCGAGGTTGTTGTTGAATTTGTTGGTGTTTTTTCAATTTTGAGGTTGTTGGTGTTTTTCAATGTTGAGGTTGTTGTTGTTTTTAAATGTTGAAGTTTTTGTTGAATTTGTTGGTGTTTTTCAATCTTGAGGTTGTTGTTGTTTTTCAATGTTGAGGTTGTTGTTGAATTTGTTGGTGTTTTTCAATGTTGAGGTTGTTGTTGTTTTTCAATGCTGAGGTTGTTGTTGAATTTGTTGGTGTTTTTCAATGTTGAGGTTGTTGTTGAATTTGTTGGTGTTTATCAATGTTGAGGTTGTTGTTGTTTTTCAATGTTGAGGTTGTTGTTGAATTTGTTGGTGTTTTTCAATGTTGAGGTTGTTGTTGTTTTTCAATGTTGAGGATGTTGTTGAATTTGTTGGTTTTTTTCAATGTTGAAGTTGTTGTTGAATTTGTCGGTGTTTTTCAATGTTGAGGTTGTTGTTGAATTTGTTGGTGTGTTTCAATGTTGAGTTTGTTGTTGTTTTTCAATGTTGAGGTTGTTGTTGAATTTGTTGGTGTTTTTCAATGTTGAGGTTGTTGTTGTTTTTCAATGTTGAGGTTGTTGTTGAATTTGTTGGTGTTTTTCAATGTTGAGGTTGTTGTTGTTTTTCAATGTTGAGGTTGTTGTTGAATTTGTTGGTGTTTTTCAATGTTGAGGTTGTTGTTGTTTTTCAATGTTGAGGTTGTTGTTGAATTTGTTGGTGTTTTTCAATGTTGAGGTTGTTGTTGAATTTGTTGGTGTTTTTCAATGTTGAGGTTGTTGTTGTTTTTCAATGTTGAGGTTGTTGAATTTGTTGGTGTTTTTCAATCTTGAGTTTGTTGTTGAATTTGTTGGTGTTTTTCAATGTTGAGGTTGTTGTTGAATTTGTTGGTGTTTTTCAATGTTGATTTTGTTGTTGTTTTTCAATGTTGAGGTTGCTGTTGAGTTTGTTGGTGTTTTTCAATGTTGAGGTTGTTGATGAATTTGTTGGTGTTTTTCAATGTTGAGGTTGTGGTTGAATTTGTTGGTGTTTTTCAATGTTGAGGTTGTTGTTGTTTTTAAATGTCGAGGTTGTTGTTGAATTTGTTGGTGTTTTTTCAATGTTGAGGTTGTTGTTGTTTTTCAATGTTGAGGTTGTTGTTGAATTTGATGGTGTTTTTCAATGTCGAGGTTGTTGTTGAATTTGTTGGTGTTTTTCAATGTTGAAGTTGTTGTTGAATTTGTTGGTGTTTTTCAATTTCGAGGTTGTTGTTGAATTTGTTGGTGGTTTTCAATGTTGAAGTTTTTGTTGAATTTGTTGGTGTTTTTCAATGTTGAGGTTGTTGTTGTTTTTCAATGCTGAGGTTGATGTTGAATTTGTTGGTGTTTTTCAATGTTGAGGTTGTTGTTGAATTTGTTGGTGTTTTTCAATGTTGCGGTTGTTGTTGTTTTTCAATGTTGAGGATGTTGTTGAATTTGTTGGTGTTTTTCAATGTTGAGGTTGTTGTTGTCTTTCAATGTTGAGGTTGTTGTTGAATTTGTTGGTGTTTTTCAATGTTGAAGTTGTTGTTGAATTTGTTGTTGTTTTTCAATGTTGAGGTTGTTGCTGTTTTTCAATGTTGAGGTTGTTGTTGAATTTGTTGGTGTTTTTCAATGTCGGGGTTGTTGTTGAATTTGTTGGTGTTTTTCAATGTTGAATTTTTTGTTGAATTTGTTGGAGATTTTCAATGTTGAGGTTGTTCTTTTTCAATGTTGAGGTTGTTGTTGAATTTGTTGGCGTTTTTAAATTTGAGGTTGTTGTTGAATTTGTTGGTGTTTTCAATGTTGAGGTTGTTGTTGAATTTGTTGGTGTTTTTAAATGTTGAGGTTGTTGTTGAATTTGCTGGTGTTTTGCAATGTTGAGGTTGTTGTTCTTTTTCAATGTTGAGGTTGTTGTTGAATTTGTTGGTGTTTTTCAATGTTGAGGTTGTTGTTGTTTTTCAATGTTGAGGTTGTTGTTGTATTTGTTGGGGTTTTTCAATTTCGAGGTTGTTGTTGAATTTGCTGGTGTTTTTCAATGTTGAAGTTGTTGTTGAATTTGTTGGTGTTTTTCAATGTTGAGGTTGTTGTTGTTTTTCAATGTTGAGGTTGTTGTTGTTTTTCAATGCTGAGGTTGTTGTTGAATTTGTTGGTGTGTTTCAATGTTGAGGTTGTTGTTGAATTTGTTGGTGTTTTTCAATGTTGAGGTTGTTGTTGTTTTTCAATGCTGAGGTTGTTGTTGAATTTGTTGGTGTTTTTCAATGTTAAGGTTGTTGTTGAATTTGTTGGTGTTTATCAATGTTGAGGTTGTTGTTGTTTTTCAATGTTGAGGTTGTTGTTGAATTTGTTGGTGTTTTTCAATGTTGAGGTTGTTGTTGTTTTTCAATGTTGAGGATGTTGTTGAATTTGTTGGTGTTTTTCAATGTTGAAGTTGTTGTTGAATTTGTCGGTGTTTTTCAATGTTGAGGTTGTTGTTGAATTTGTTGGTGTTTTTCAATGTTGAGTTTGTTGTTGTTTTTCAATGTTGAGGTTGTTGTTGAATTTGTTGGTGTTTTTCAATGTTGAGGTTGTTGTTGTTTTTCAATGTTGAGGTTGTTGTTGAATTTGTTGGTGTTTTTCAATGTTGAGGTTGTTGTTGTTTTTCAATGTTGAGGTTGTTGTTGAATTTGTTGGTGTTTTTCAATGTTGAGGTTGTTGTTGTTTTTCAATGTTGAGGTTGTTGTTGAATTTGTTGGTGTTTTTCAATGTTGAGGTTGTTGTTGAATTTGTTGGTGTTTTTCAATGTTGAGGTTGTTGTTGTTTTTCAATGTTGAGGTTGTTGAATTTGTTGGTGTTTTTCAATCTTGAGTTTGTTGTTGAATTTGTTGGTGTTTTTCAATGTTGAGGTTGTTGTTGAATTTGTTGGTGTTTTTCAATGTTGATTTTGTTGTTGTTTTTCAATGTTGAGGTTGTTGTTGAGTTTGTTGGTGTTTTTCAATATTGAGGTTGTTGATGAATTTGTTGGTGTTTTTCAATGTTGAGGTTGTTGTTGAATTTGTTGGTGTTTTTCAATGTTGAGGTTGTTGTTGTTTTTAAATGTCGAGGTTGTTGTTGAATTTGTTGGTGTTTTTTCAATGTTGAGGTTGTTGTTGTTTTTCAATGTTGAGGTTGTTGTTGAATTTGATGGTGTTTTTCAATGTCGAGGTTGTTGTTGAATTTGTTGGTGTTTTTCAATGTTGAAGTTGTTGTTGAATTTGTTGGTGTTTTTCAATGTTGAGGTTGTTGTTGTTTTTCAATGCTGAGGTTGATGTTGAATTTGTTGGTGTTTTTCAATTTCGAGGTTGTTGTTGAATTTGTTGGTGGTTTTCAATGTTGAAGTTTTTGTTGAATTTGTTGGTGTTTTTCAATGTTGAGGTTGTTGTTGTTTTTCAATGCTGAGGTTGATGTTGAATTTGTTGGTGTTTTTCAATGTTGAGGTTGTTGTTGAATTTGTTGGTGTTTTTCAATGTTGCGGTTGTTGTTGTTTTTCAATGTTGAGGATGTTGTTGAATTTGTTGGTGTTTTTCAATGTTGAGGTTGTTGTTGTTTTTCAATGTTGAGGTTGTTGTTGAATTTGTTGGTGTTTTTCAATGTTGAAGTTGTTGTTGAATTTGTTGTTGTTTTTCAATGTTGAGGTTGTTGCTGTTTTTCAATGTTGAGGTTGTTGTTGAATTTGTTGGTGTTTTTCAATGTCGGGGTTGTTGCTGAATTTGTTGGTGTTTTTCAATGTTGAATTTTTTGTTGAATTTGTTGGAGATTTTCAATGTTGAGGTTGTTCTTTTTCAATGTTGAGGTTGTTGTTGAATTTGTTGGCGTTTTTAAATGTTGAGGTTGTTGTTGAATTTGTTGGTGTTTTCAATGTTGAGGTTGTTGTTGAATTTGTTGGTGTTTTTAAATGTTGAGGTTGTTGTTGAATTTGCTGGTGTTTTGCAATGTTGAGGTTGTTGTTGTTTTTCAATGTTGAGGTTGTTGTTGAATTTGTTGGTGTTTTTCAATGTTGAGGTTGTTGTTGTTTTTCAATGTTGAGGTTGTTGTTGTATTTGTTGGGGTTTTTCAATTTCGAGGTTGTTGTTGAATTTGTTGGTGTTTTTCAATGTTGAAGTTGTTGTTGAATTTGTTGGTGTTTTTCAATGTTGAGGTTGTTGTTGTTTTTCAATGTTGAGGTTGTTGTTGTTTTTCAATGCTGAGGTTGTTGTTGAATTTGTTGGTGTGTTTCAATGTTGAGGTTGTTGTTGAATTTGTTGGTGTTTTTCAATGTTGAGGTTGTTGCTGTTTTTCAATGTTGAGGTTGTTGTTGAATTTGTTGGTGTTTTTCAATGTCGGGGTTGTTGCTGAATTTGTCGGTGTTTTTCAATGTTGAATTTTTTGTTGAATTTGTTGGAGATTTTCAATGTTGAGGTTGTTCTTTTTCAATGTTGAGGTTGTTGTTGAATTTGTTGGCGTTTTTAAATGTTGAGGTTGTTGTTGAATTTGTTGGTGTTTTCAATGTTGAGGTTGTTGTTGAATTTGTTGGTGTTTTTAAATGTTGAGGTTGTTGTTGAATTTGCTGGTGTTTTGCAATGTTGAGGTTGTTGTTGTTTTTCAATGTTGAGGTTGTTGTTGAATTTGTTGGTGTTTTTCAATGTTGAGGTTGTTGTTGTTTTTCAATGTTGAGGTTGTTGTTGTATTTGTTGGGGTTTTTCAAATTCGAGGTTGTTGTTGAATTTGTTGGTGTTTTTCAATGTTGAAGTTGTTGTTGAATTTGTTGGTGTTTTTCAATGTTGAGGTTGTTGTTGTTTTTCAATGTTGAGGTTGTTGTTGTTTTTCAATGCTGAGGTTGTTGTTGAATTTGTTGGTGTGTTTCAATGTTGAGGTTGTTGTTGAATTTGTTGGTGTTTTTCAATGTTGAGGTTGTTGTTGTTTTTCAATGTTGAGGTTGTTGTTGAATTTGTTGGTGTTTTTCAATGTTTAGGTTGTTGTTGTTTTTCAATGTTGAGGTTGTTGTTGAATTTGTTGGTGTTTTTCAATGCTGAGGTTGTTGTTGAATTTGTTTGTGTTTTTCAATGTTGAGGTTGTTGTTGTTTTTCAATGTTGAGGTTGTTGTTGAATTTGTTGGTGTTTTTCAATGTTGAGTTTGTTGTTGTTTTTCAATGTTGAGGTTGTTGTTGAATTTGTTGGTGTTTTTCAATGTTGAGGTTGTTGTTGTTTTTCAATGTTGAGGTTGTTGTTGAATTTGTTGGTGTTTTTCAAAGTTGAGGTTGTTGTTGTTTTTCAATGTTGAGGTTGTTGTTGAATTTGTTGGTGCTTTTCATTGTTGAGGTTGTTGTTGAATTTGTTGGTGTTTTTCAATGTTGAGGTTGTTGTTGTTTTTCAATGTTGAGGTTGTTGTTGAATTTGTTGGTGTTTTTCAATGTTGAGGTTGTTCTTTTTCAATGTTGAGGTTGTTGTTGAATTTGTTGGCGTTTTTAAATTTGAGGTTGTTGTTGAATTTGTTGGTGTTTTCAATGTTGAGGTTGTTGTTGAATTTGTTGGTGTTTTTAAATGTTGAGGTTGTTGTTGAATTTGCTGGTGTTTTGCCATGTTGTGGTTGTTGTTGTTTTTCAATGTTGAGGTTGTTGTTGAATTTGTTGGTGTTTTTCAATGTTGAGGTTGTTGTTGTTTTTCAATGTTGAGGTTGTTGTTGTATTTGTTGGGGTTTTTCAATTTCGAGGTTGTTGTTGAATTTGTTGGTGTTTTTCAATGTTGAAGTTGTTGTTGAATTTGTTGGTGTTTTTCAATGTTGAGGTTGTTGTTGTTTTTCAATGTTGAGGTTGTTGTTGTTTTTCAATGCTGAGGTTGTTGTTGAATTTGTTGGTGTGTTTCAATGTTGAGGTTGTTGTTGAATTTGTTGGTGTTTTTCAATGTTGAGGTTGTTGTTGTTTTTCAATGCTGAGGTTGTTGTTGAATTTGTTCGTGTTTTTCAATGTTGAGGTTGTTGTTGAATTTGTTGGTGTTTATCAATGTTGAGGTTGTTGTTGTTTTTCAATGTTGAGGTTGTTGTTGAATTTGTTGGTGTTTTTCAATGTTGAGGTTGTTGTTGTTTTTCAATGTTGAGGATGTTGTTGAATTTGTTGGTGTTTTTCAATGTTGAAGTTGTTGTTGAATTTGTCGGTGTTTTTCAATGTTGAGGTTGTTGTTGAATTTGTTGGTGTTTTTCAATGTTGAGTTTGTTGTTGTTTTTCAATGTTGAGGTTGTTGTTGAATTTGTTGGTGTTTTTCAATGTTGAGGTTGTTGTTGTTTTTCAATGTTGAGGTTGTTGTTGAATTTGTTGGTGTTTTTCAATGTTGAGGTTGTTGTTGTTTTTCAATGTTGAGGTTGTTGTTGAATTTGTTGGTGTTTTTCAATGTTGAGGTTGTTGTTGTTTTTCAATGTTGAGGTTGTTGTTGAATTTGTTGGTGTTTTTCAATGTTGAGGTTGTTGTTGAATTTGTTGGTGTTTTTCAATGTTGAGGTTGTTGTTGTTTTTCAATGTTGAGGTTGTTGAATTTGTTGGTTTTTTTCAATCTTGAGTTTGTTGTTGAATTTGTTGGTGTTTTTCAATGTTGAGGTTGTTGTTGAATTTGTTGGTGTTTTTCAATGTTGATTTTGTTGTTGTTTTTCAATGTTGAGGTTGTTGTTGAGTTTGTTGGTGTTTTTCAATGTTGAGGGTGTTGATGAATTTGTTGGTGTTTTTCAATGTTGAGGTTGTTGTTGAATTTGTTGGTGTTTTTCAATGTTGAGGTTGTTGTTGTTTTTAAATGTCGAGGTTGTTGTTGAATTTGTTGGTGTTTTTTCAATGTTGAGGTTGTTGTTGTTTTTCAATGTTGAGGTTGTTGTTGAATTTGATGGTGTTTTTCAATGTCGAGGTTGTTGTTGAATTTGTTGGTGTTTTTCAATGTTGAAGTTGTTGTTGAATTTGTTGGTGATTTTTCAATTTCGAGGTTGTTGTTGAATTTGTTGGTGGTTTTCAATGTTGAAGTTTTTGTTGAATTTGTTGGTGTTTTTCAATGTTGAGGTTGTTGTTGTTTTTCAATGCTGAGGTTGATGTTGAATTTGTTGGTGTTTTTCAATGTTGAGGTTGTTGTTGAATTTGTTGGTGTTTTTCAATGTTGCGGTTGTTGTTGTTTTTCAATGTTGAGGATGTTGTTGAATTTGTTGGTGTTTTTCAATGTTGAGTTTGTTGTTGTTTTTCAATGTTGAGGTTGTTGTTGAATTTGTTGGTGTTTTTCAATGTTGAAGTTATTGTTGAATTTGTTGTTGTTTTTCAATGTTGAGGTTGTTGCTGTTTTTCAATGTTGAGGTTGTTGTTGAATTTGTTGGTGTTTTTCAATGTTGAGGTTGTTGTTGTTTTTAAATGTCGAGGTTGTTGTTGAATTTGTTGGTGTTTTTTCAATGTTGAGGTTGTTGTTGTTTTTCAATGTTGAGGTTGTTGTTGAATTTGATGGTGTTTTTCAATGTCGAGGTTGTTGTTGAATTTGTTGGTGTTTTTCAATTTTGAAGTTGTTGTTGAATTTGTTGGTGTTTTTCAATTTCGAGGTTGTTGTTGAATTTGTTGGTGGTTTTCAATGTTGAAGTTTTTGTTGAATTTGTTGGTGTTTTTCAATGTTGTGGTTGTTGTTGTTTTTCAATGCTGAGGTTGATGTTGAATTTGTTGGTGTTTTTCAATGTTGCGGTTGTTGCTGTTTTTCAATGTTGAGGATGTTGTTGAATTTGTTGGTGTTTTTCAATGTTGAGGTTGTTGTTGTTTTTCAATGTTGAGGTTGTTGTTGAATTTGTTGGTGTTTTTCAATGTTGAAGTTGTTGTTGAATTTGTTGTTGTTTTTCAATGTTGAGGTTGTTGCTGTTTTTCAATGTTGAGGTTGTTGTTGAATTTGTTGGTGTTTTTCAATGTTGAGGTTGTTCTTTTTCAATGTTGAGGTTGTTGTTGAATTTGTTGGCGTTTTTAAATTTGAGGTTGTTGTTGAATTTGTTGGTGTTTTCAATGTTGAGGTTGTTGTTGAATTTGTTGGTGTTTTTAAATGTTGAGGTTGTTGTTGAATTTGCTGGTGTTTTGCCATGTTGTGGTTGTTGTTGTTTTTCAATGTTGAGGTTGTTGTTGAATTTGTTGGTGTTTTTCAATGTTGAGGTTGTTGTTTTTCAATGTTGAGGTTGTTGTTGTATTTGTTGGGGTTTTTCAATTTCGAGGTTGTTGTTGAATTTGTTGGTGTTTTTCAATGTTGAAGTTGTTGTTGAATTTGTTGGTGTTTTTCAATGTTGAGGTTGTTGTTGTTTTTCAATGTTGAGGTTGTTGTTGTTTTTCAATGCTGAGGTTGTTGTTGAATTTGTTGGTGTGTTTCAATGTTGAGGTTGTTGTTGAATTTGTTGGTGTTTTTCAATGTTGAGGTTGTTGTTGTTTTTCAATGCTGAGGTTGTTGTTGAATTTGTTCGTGTTTTTCAATGTTGAGGTTGTTGTTGAATTTGTTGGTGTTTATCAATGTTGAGGTTGTTGTTGTTTTTCAATGTTGAGGTTGTTGTTGAATTTGTTGGTGTTTTTCAATGTTGAGGTTGTTGTTGTTTTTCAATGTTGAGGATGTTGTTGAATTTGTTGGTGTTTTTCAATGTTGAAGTTGTTGTTGAATTTGTCGGTGTTTTTCAATGTTGAGGTTGTTGTTGAATTTGTTGGTGTTTTTCAATGTTGAGTTTGTTGTTGTTTTTCAATGTTGAGGTTGTTGTTGAATTTGTTGGTGTTTTTCAATGTTGAGGTTGTTGTTGTTTTTCAATGTTGAGGTTGTTGTTGAATTTGTTGGTGTTTTTCAATGTTGAGGTTGTTGTTGTTTTTCAATGTTGAGGTTGTTGTTGAATTTGTTGGTGTTTTTCAATGTTGAGGTTGTTGTTGTTTTTCAATGTTGAGGTTGTTGTTGAATTTGTTGGTGTTTTTCAATGTTGAGGTTGTTGTTGAATTTGTTGGTGTTTTTCAATGTTGAGGTTGTTGTTGTTTTTCAATGTTGAGGTTGTTGAATTTGTTGGTTTTTTTCAATCTTGAGTTTGTTGTTGAATTTGTTGGTGTTTTTCAATGTTGAGGTTGTTGTTGAATTTGTTGGTGTTTTTCAATGTTGATTTTGTTGTTGTTTTTCAATGTTGAGGTTGTTGTTGAGTTTGTTGGTGTTTTTCAATGTTGAGGGTGTTGATGAATTTGTTGGTGTTTTTCAATGTTGAGGTTGTTGTTGAATTTGTTGGTGTTTTTCAATGTTGAGGTTGTTGTTGTTTTTAAATGTCGAGGTTGTTGTTGAATTTGTTGGTGTTTTTTCAATGTTGAGGTTGTTGTTGTTTTTCAATGTTGAGGTTGTTGTTGAATTTGATGGTGTTTTTCAATGTCGAGGTTGTTGTTGAATTTGTTGGTGTTTTTCAATGTTGAAGTTGTTGTTGAATTTGTTGGTGATTTTTCAATTTCGAGGTTGTTGTTGAATTTGTTGGTGGTTTTCAATGTTGAAGTTTTTGTTGAATTTGTTGGTGTTTTTCAATGTTGAGGTTGTTGTTGTTTTTCAATGCTGAGGTTGATGTTGAATTTGTTGGTGTTTTTCAATGTTGAGGTTGTTGTTGAATTTGTTGGTGTTTTTCAATGTTGCGGTTGTTGTTATTTTTCAATGTTGAGGATGTTGTTGAATTTGTTGGTGTTTTTCAATGTTGAGTTTGTTGTTGTTTTTCAATGTTGAGGTTGTTGTTGAATTTGTTGGTGTTTTTCAATGTTGAAGTTATTGTTGAATTTGTTGTTGTTTTTCAATGTTGAGGTTGTTGCTGTTTTTCAATGTTGAGGTTGTTGTTGAATTTGTTGGTGTTTTTCAATGTTGAGGTTGTTGTTGTTTTTAAATGTCGAGGTTGTTGTTGAATTTGTTGGTGTTTTTTCAATGTTGAGGTTGTTGTTGTTTTTCAATGTTGAGGTTGTTGTTGAATTTGATGGTGTTTTTCAATGTCGAGGTTGTTGTTGAATTTGTTGGTGTTTTTCAATTTTGAAGTTGTTGTTGAATTTGTTGGTGTTTTTCAATTTCGAGGTTGTTGTTGAATTTGTTGGTGGTTTTCAATGTTGAAGTTTTTGTTGAATTTGTTGGTGTTTTTCAATGTTGTGGTTGTTGTTGTTTTTCAATGCTGAGGTTGATGTTGAATTTGTTGGTGTTTTTCAATGTTGCGGTTGTTGCTGTTTTTCAATGTTGAGGATGTTGTTGAATTTGTTGGTGTTTTTCAATGTTGAGGTTGTTGTTGTTTTTCAATGTTGAGGTTGTTGTTGAATTTGTTGGTGTTTTTCAATGTTGAAGTTGTTGTTGAATTTGTTGTTGTTTTTCAATGTTGAGGTTGTTGCTGTTTTTCAATGTTGAGGTTGTTGTTGAATTTGTTGGTGTTTTTCAATGTCGGGGTTGTTGCTGAATTTGTTGGTGTTTTTCAATGTTGAATTTTTTGTTGAATTTGTTGGAGATTTTCAATGTTGAGGTTGTTCTTTTTCAATGTTGAGGTTGTTGTTGAATTTGTTGGCGTTTTTAAATGTTGAGGTTGTTGTTGAATTTGTTGGTGTTTTCAATGTTGAGGTTGTTGTTGAATTTGTTGGTGTTTTTAAATGTTGAGGTTGTTGTTGAATTTGCTGGTGTTTTGCAATGTTGAGGTTGTTGTTGTTTTTCAATGTTGAGGTTGTTGTTGAATTTGTTGGTGTTTTTCAATGTTGAGGTTGTTGTTGTTTTTCAATGTTGAGGTTGTTGTTGTATTTGTTGGGGTTTTTCAATTTCGAGGTTGTTGTTGAATTTGTTGGTGTTTTTCAATGTTGAAGTTGTTGTTGAATTTGTTGGTGTTTTTCAATGTTGAGGTTGTTGTTGTTTTTCAATGTTGAGGTTGTTGTTGTTTTTCAATGCTGAGGTTGTTGTTGAATTTGTTGGTGTGTTTCAATGTTGAGGTTGTTGTTGAATTTGTTGGTGTTTTTCAATGTTGAGGTTGTTGTTGTTTTTCAATGTTGAGGTTGTTGTTGAATTTGTTGGTGTTTTTCAATGTTTAGGTTGTTGTTGTTTTTCAATGTTGAGGTTGTTGTTGAATTTGTTGGTGTTTTTCAATGCTGAGGTTGTTGTTGAATTTGTTTGTGTTTTTCAATGTTGAGGTTGTTGTTGTTTTTCAATGTTGAGGTTGTTGTTGAATTTGTTGGTGTTTTTCAATGTTGAGTTTGTTGTTGTTTTTCAATGTTGAGGTTGTTGTTGAATTTGTTGGTGTTTTTCAATGTTGAGGTTGTTGTTGTTTTTCAATGTTGAGGTTGTTGTTGAATTTGTTGGTGTTTTTCAAAGTTGAGGTTGTTGTTGTTTTTCAATGTTGAGGTTGTTGTTGAATTTGTTGGTGCTTTTCATTGTTGAGGTTGTTGTTGAATTTGTTGGTGTTTTTCAATGTTGAGGTTGTTGTTGTTTTTCAATGTTGAGGTTGTTGTTGAATTTGTTGGTGTTTTTCAATGTTGAGGTTGTTCTTTTTCAATGTTGAGGTTGTTGTTGAATTTGTTGGCGTTTTTAAATTTGAGGTTGTTGTTGAATTTGTTGGTGTTTTCAATGTTGAGGTTGTTGTTGAATTTGTTGGTGTTTTTAAATGTTGAGGTTGTTGTTGAATTTGCTGGTGTTTTGCAATGTTGAGGTTGTTGTTGTTTTTCAATGTTGAGGTTGTTGTTGAATTTGTTGGTGTTTTTCAATGTTGAGGTTGTTGTTGTTTTTCAATGTTGAGGTTGTTGTTGTATTTGTTGGGGTTTTTCAATTTCGAGGTTGTTGTTGAATTTGTTGGTGTTTTTCAATGTTGAAGTTGTTGTTGAATTTGTTGGTGTTTTTCAATGTTGAGGTTGTTGTTGTTTTTCAATGTTGAGGTTGTTGTTGTTTTTCAATGCTGAGGTTGTTGTTGAATTTGTTGGTGTGTTTCAATGTTGAGGTTGTTGTTGAATTTGTTGGTGTTTTTCAATGTTGAGGTTGTTGTTGTTTTTCAATGCTGAGGTTGTTGTTGAATTTGTTCGTGTTTTTCAATGTTGAGGTTGTTGTTGAATTTGTTGGTGTTTATCAATGTTGAGGTTGTTGTTGTTTTTCAATGTTGAGGTTGTTGTTGAATTTGTTGGTGTTTTTCAATGTTGAGGTTGTTGTTGTTTTTCAATGTTGAGGATGTTGTTGAATTTGTTGGTGTTTTTCAATGTTGAAGTTGTTGTTGAATTTGTCGGTGTTTTTCAATGTTGAGGTTGTTGTTGAATTTGTTGGTGTTTTTCAATGTTGAGTTTGTTGTTGTTTTTCAATGTTGAGGTTGTTGTTGAATTTGTTGGTGTTTTTCAATGTTGAGGTTGTTGTTGTTTTTCAATGTTGAGGTTGTTGTTGAATTTGTTGGTGTTTTTCAATGTTGAGGTTGTTGTTGTTTTTCCATGTTGAGGTTGTTGTTGAATTTGTTGGTGTTTTTCAATGTTGAGGTTGTTGTTGTTTTTCAATGTTGAGGTTGTTGTTGAATTTGTTGGTGTTTTTCAATGTTGAGGTTGTTGTTGAATTTGTTGGTGTTTTTCAATGTTGAGGTTGTTGTTGTTTTTCAATGTTGAGGTTGTTGAATTTGTTGGTGTTTTTCAATCTTGAGTTTGTTGTTGAATTTGTTGGTGTTTTTCAATGTTGAGGTTGTTGTTGAATTTGTTGGTGTTTTTCAATGTTGATTTTGTTGTTGTTTTTCAATGTTGAGGTTGTTGTTGAGTTTGTTGGTGTTTTTCAATGTTGAGGGTGTTGATGAATTTGTTGGTGTTTTTCAATGTTGAGGTTGTTGTTGAATTTGTTGGTGTTTTTCAATGTTGAGGTTGTTGTTGTTTTTAAATGTCGAGGTTGTTGTTGAATTTGTTGGTGTTTTTTCAATGTTGAGGTTGTTGTTGTTTTTCAATGTTGAGGTTGTTGTTGAATTTGATGGTGTTTTTCAATGTCGAGGTTGTTGTTGAATTTGTTGGTGTTTTTCAATGTTGAAGTTGTTGTTGAATTTGTTGGTGTTTTTCAATTTCGAGGTTGTTGTTGAATTTGTTGGTGGTTTTCAATGTTGAAGTTTTTGTTGAATTTGTTGGTGTTTTTCAATGTTGAGGTTGTTGTTGTTTTTCAATGCTGAGGTTGATGTTGAATTTGTTGGTGTTTTTCAATGTTGAGGTTGTTGTTGAATTTGTTGGTGTTTTTCAATGTTGCGGTTGTTGTTGTTTTTCAATGTTGAGGATGTTGTTGAATTTGTTGGTGTTTTTCAATGTTGAGTTTGTTGTTGTTTTTCAATGTTGAGGTTGTTGTTGAATTTGTTGGTGTTTTTCAATGTTGAAGTTGTTGTTGAATTTGTTGTTGTTTTTCAATGTTGAGGTTGTTGCTGTTTTTCAATGTTGAGGTTGTTGTTGAATTTGTTGGTGTTTTTCAATGTTGAGGTTGTTGTTGTTTTTAAATGTCGAGGTTGTTGTTGAATTTGTTGGTGTTTTTTCAATGTTGAGGTTGTTGTTGTTTTTCAATGTTGAGGTTGTTGTTGAATTTGATGGTGTTTTTCAATGTCGAGGTTGTTGTTGAATTTGTTGGTGTTTTTCAATGTTGAAGTTGTTGTTGAATTTGTTGGTGTTTTTCAATTTCGAGGTTGTTGTTGAATTTGTTGGTGGTTTTCAATGTTGAAGTTTTTGTTGAATTTGTTGGTGTTTTTCAATGTTGTGGTTGTTGTTGTTTTTCAATGCTGAGGTTGATGTTGAATTTGTTGGTGTTTTTCAATGTTGCGGTTGTTGTTGTTTTTCAATGTTGAGGATGTTGTTGAATTTGTTGGTGTTTTTCAATGTTGAGGTTGTTGTTGTCTTTCAATGTTGAGGTTGTTGTTGAATTTGTTGGTGTTTTTCAATGTTGAAGTTGTTGTTGAATTTGTTGTTGTTTTTCAATGTTGAGGTTGTTGCTGTTTTTCAATGTTGAGGTTGTTGTTGAATTTGTTGGTGTTTTTCAATGTCGGGGTTGTTGTTGAATTTGTTGGTGTTTTTCAATGTGGAATTTTTGGTTGAATTTGTTGGAGAATTTCAATGTTGAGGTTGTTCTTTTTCAATGTTGAGGTTGTTGTTGAATTTGTTGGCGTTTTTAAATTTGAGGTTGTTGTTGAATTTGTTGGTGTTTTCAATGTTGAGGTTGTTGTTGAATTTGTTGGTGTTTTTAAATGTTGAGGTTGTTGTTGAATTTGCTGGTGTTTTGCAATGTTGAGGTTGTTGTTGTTTTTCAATGTTGAGGTTGTTGTTGAATTTTTTGGTGTTTTTCAATGTTGAGGTTGTTGTTGTTTTTCAATGTTGAGGTTGTTGTTGTATTTGTTGGGGTTTTTCAATTTCGAGGTTGTTGTTGAATTTGTTGGTGTTTTTCAATGTTGAAGTTGTTGTTGAATTTGTTGGTGTTTTTCAATGTTGAGGTTGTTGTTGTTTTTCAATGTTGAGGTTGTTGTTGTTTTTCAATGCTGAGGTTGTTGTTGAATTTGTTGGTGTTTTTCAATGTTGAGGTTGTTGTTGAATTTGTTGGTGTTTTTCAATGTTGAGGTTGTTGTTGTTTTTCAATGCTGAGGTTGTTGTTGAATTTGTTGGTGTTTTTCAATGTTGAGGTTGTTGTTGAATTTGTTGGTGTTTATCAATGTTGAGGTTGTTGTTGTTTTTCAATGTTGAGGTTGTTGTTGAATTTGTTGGTGTTTTTCAATGTTGAGGTTGTTGTTGTTTTTCAATGTTGAGGATGTTGTTGAATTTGTTGGTGTTTTTCAATGTTGAAGTTGTTGTTGAATTTGTCGGTGTTTTTCAATGTTGAGGTTGTTGTTGAATTTGTTGGTGTTTTTCAATGTTGAGTTTGTTGTTGTTTTTCAATGTTGAGGTTGTTGTTGAATTTGTTGGTGTTTTTCAATGTTGAGGTTGTTGTTGTTTTTCAATGTTGAGGTTGTTGTTGAATTTGTTGGTGTTTTTCAATGTTGAGGTTGTTGTTGTTTTTCAATGTTGAGGTTGTTGTTGAATTTGTTGGTGTTTTTCAATGTTGAGGTTGTTGTTGTTTTTCAATGTTGAGGTTGTTGTTGAATTTGTTGGTGTTTTTCAATGTTGAGGTTGTTGTTGAATTTGTTGGTGTTTTTCAATGTTGAGGTTGTTGTTGTTTTTCAATGTTGAGGTTGTTGAATTTGTTGGTGTTTTTCAATCTTGAGTTTGTTGTTGAATTTGTTGGTGTTTTTCAATGTTGAGGTTGTTGTTGAATTTGTTGGTGTTTTTCAATGTTGATTTTGTTGTTGTTTTTCAATGTTGAGGTTGTTGTTGAGTTTGTTGGTGTTTTTCAATATTGAGGTTGTTGATGAATTTGTTGGTGTTTTTCAATGTTGAGGTTGTTGTTGAATTTGTTGGTGTTTTTCAATGTTGAGGTTGTTGTTGTTTTTAAATGTCGAGGTTATTGTTGAATTTGTTGGTGTTTTTTCAATGTTGAGGTTGTTGTTGTTTTTCAATGTTGAGGTTGTTGTTGAATTTGATGGTGTTTTTCAATGTCGAGGTTGTTGTTGAATTTGTTGGTGTTTTTCAATGTTGAAGTTGTTGTTGAATTTGTTGGTGTTTTTCAATTTCGAGGTTGTTGTTGAATTTGTTGGTGGTTTTCAATGTTGAAGTTTTTGTTGAATTTGTTGGTGTTTTTCAATGTTGAGGTTGTTGTTGTTTTTCAATGCTGAGGTTGATGTTGAATTTGTTGGTGTTTTTCAATGTTGAGGTTCTTGTTGAATTTGTTGGTGTTTTTCAATGTTGCGGTTGTTGTTGTTTTTCAATGTTGAGGATGTTGTTGAATTTGTTGGTGTTTTTCAATGTTGAGGTTGTTGTTGTTTTTCAATGTTGAGGTTGTTGTTGAATTTGTTGGTGTTTTTCAATGTTGAAGTTGTTGTTGTTTTTCAATGTTGAGGTTGTTGTTGAATTTGTTGGTGTTTTTCAATGTTGAGGTTGTTGTTGAATTTGTTGGTGTTTTTCAATGTTGAGGTTGTTGTTGTTTTTCAATGTTGAGGTTGTTGAATTTGTTGGTGTTTTTCAATCTTGAGTTTGTTGTTGAATTTGTTGGTGTTTTTCAATGTTGAGGTTGTTGTTGAATTTGTTGGTGTTTTTCAATGTTGATTTTGTTGTTGTTTTTCAATGTTGAGGTTGTTGTTGAGTTTGTTGGTGTTTTTCAATATTGAGGTTGTTGATGAATTTGTTGGTGTTTTTCAATGTTGAGGTTGTTGTTGAATTTGTTGGTGTTTTTCAATGTTGAGGTTGTTGTTGTTTTTAAATGTCGAGGTTGTTGTTGAATTTGTTGGTGTTTTTTCAATGTTGAGGTTGTTGTTGTTTTTCAATGTTGAGGTTGTTGTTGAATTTGATGGTGTTTTTCAATGTCGAGGTTGTTGTTGAATTTGTTGGTGTTTTTCAATGTTGAAGTTGTTGTTGAATTTGTTGGTGTTTTTCAATTTCGAGGTTGTTGTTGAATTTGTTGGTGGTTTTCAATGTTGAAGTTTTTGTTGAATTTGTTGGTGTTTTTCAATGTTGAGGTTGTTGTTGTTTTTCAATGCTGAGGTTGATGTTGAATTTGTTGGTGTTTTTCAATGTTGAGGTTGTTGTTGAATTTGTTGGTGTTTTTCAATGTTGCGGTTGTTGTTGTTTTTCAATGTTGAGGATGTTGTTGAATTTGTTGGTGTTTTTCAATGTTGAGGTTGTTGTTGTTTTTCAATGTTGAGGTTGTTCTTTTTCAATGTTGAGGTTGTTGTTGAATTTGTTGGCGTTTTTAAATGTTGAGGTTGTTGTTGAATTTGTTGGTGTTTTCAATGTTGAGGTTGTTGTTGAATTTGTTGGTGTTTTTAAATGTTGAGGTTGTTGTTGAATTTGCTGGTGTTTTGCAATGTTGAGGTTGTTGTTGTTTTTCAATGTTGAGGTTGTTGTTGAATTTGTTGGTGTTTTTCAATGTTGAGGTTGTTGTTGTTTTTCAATGTTGAGGTTGTTGTTGTATTTGTTGGGGTTTTTCAATTTCGAGGTTGTTGTTGAATTTGTTGGTGTTTTTCAATGTTGAAGTTGTTGTTGAATTTGTTGGTGTTTTTCAATGTTGAGGTTGTTGTTGTTTTTCAATGTTGAGGTTGTTGTTGTTTTTCAATGCTGAGGTTGTTGTTGAATTTGTTGGTGTGTTTCAATGTTGAGGTTGTTGTTGAATTTGTTGGTGTTTTTCAATGTTGCGGTTGTTGTTGTTTTTCAATGTTGAGGATGTTGTTGAATTTGTTGGTGTTTTTCAATGTTGAGGTTGTTGTTGTTTTTCAATGTTGAGGTTGTTGTTGAATTTGTTGGTGTTTTTCAATGTTGAAGTTGTTGTTGAATTTGTTGTTGTTTTTCAATGTTGAGGTTGTTGCTGTTTTTCAATGTTGAGGTTGTTGTTGAATTTGTTGGTGTTTTTCAATGTCGGGGTTGTTGCTGAATTTGTTGGTGTTTTTCAATGTTGAATTTTTTGTTGAATTTGTTGGAGATTTTCAATGTTGAGGTTGTTCTTTTTCAATGTTGAGGTTGTTGTTGAATTTGTTGGCGTTTTTAAATGTTGAGGTTGTTGTTGAATTTGTTGGTGTTTTCAATGTTGAGGTTGTTGTTGAATTTGTTGGTGTTTTTAAATGTTGAGGTTGTTGTTGAATTTGCTGGTGTTTTGCAATGTTGAGGTTGTTGTTGTTTTTCAATGTTGAGGTTGTTGTTGAATTTGTTGGTGTTTTTCAATGTTGAGGTTGTTGTTGTTTTTCAATGTTGAGGTTGTTGTTGTATTTGTTGGGGTTTTTCAATTTCGAGGTTGTTGTTGAATTTGTTGGTGTTTTTCAATGTTGAAGTTGTTGTTGAATTTGTTGATGTTTTTCAATGTTGAGGTTGTTGTTGTTTTTCAATGTTGAGGTTGTTGTTGTTTTTCAATGCTGAGGTTGTTGTTGAATTTGTTGGTGTGTTTCAATGTTGAGGTTGTTGTTGAATTTGTTGGTGTTTTTCAATGTTGAGGTTGTTGTTGTTTTTCAATGTTGAGGTTGTTGTTGAATTTGTTGGTGTTTTTCAATGTTTAGGTTGTTGTTGTTTTTCAATGTTGAGGTTGTTGTTGAATTTGTTGGTGTTTTTCAATGCTGAGGTTGTTGTTGAATTTGTTTGTGTTTTTCAATGTTGAGGTTGTTGTTGTTTTTCAATGTTGAGGTTGTTGTTGAATTTGTTGGTGTTTTTCAATGTTGAGTTTGTTGTTGTTTTTCAATGTTGAGGTTGTTGTTGAATTTGTTGGTGTTTTTCAATGTTGAGGTTGTTGTTGTTTTTCAATGTTGAGGTTGTTGTTGAATTTGTTGGTGTTTTTCAAAGTTGAGGTTGTTGTTGTTTTTCAATGTTGAGGTTGTTGTTGAATTTGTTGGTGCTTTTCATTGTTGAGGTTGTTGTTGAATTTGTTGGTGTTTTTCAATGTTGAGGTTGTGGTTGTTTTTCAATGTTGAGGTTGTTGTTGAATTTGTTGGTGTTTTTCAATGTTGAGGTTGTTCTTTTTCAATGTTGAGGTTGTTGTTGAATTTGTTGGCGTTTTTAAATTTGAGGTTGTTGTTGAATTTGTTGGTGTTTTCAATGTTGAGGTTGTTGTTGAATTTGTTGGTGTTTTTAAATGTTGAGGTTGTTGTTGAATTTGCTGGTGTTTTGCAATGTTGAGGTTGTTGTTGTTTTTCAATGTTGAGGTTGTTGTTGAATTTGTTGGTGTTTTTCAATGTTGAGGTTGTTGTTGTTTTTCAATGTTGAGGTTGTTGTTGTATTTGTTGGGGTTTTTCAATTTCGAGGTTGTTGTTGAATTTGTTGGTGTTTTTCAATGTTGAAGTTGTTGTTGAATTTGTTGGTGTTTTTCAATGTTGAGGTTGTTGTTGTTTTTCAATGTTGAGGTTGTTGTTGTTTTTCAATGCTGAGGTTGTTGTTGAATTTGTTGGTGTGTTTCAATGTTGAGGTTGTTGTTGAATTTGTTGGTGTTTTTCAATGTTGAGGTTGTTGTTGTTTTTCAATGCTGAGGTTGTTGTTGAATTTGTTCGTGTTTTTCAATGTTGAGGTTGTTGTTGAATTTGTTGGTGTTTATCAATGTTGAGGTTGTTGTTGTTTTTCAATGTTGAGGTTGTTGTTGAATTTGTTGGTGTTTTTCAATGTTGAGGTTGTTGTTGTTTTTCAATGTTGAGGATGTTGTTGAATTTGTTGGTGTTTTTCAATGTTGAAGTTGTTGTTGAATTTGTCGGTGTTTTTCAATGTTGAGGTTGTTGTTGAATTTGTTGGTGTTTTTCAATGTTGAGTTTGTTGTTGTTTTTCAATGTTGAGGTTGTTGTTGAATTTGTTGGTGTTTTTCAATGTTGAGGTTGTTGTTGTTTTTCAATGTTGAGGTTGTTGTTGAATTTGTTGGTGTTTTTCAATGTTGAGGTTGTTGTTGTTTTTCAATGTTGAGGTTGTTGTTGAATTTGTTGGTGTTTTTCAATGTTGAGGTTGTTGTTGTTTTTCAATGTTGAGGTTGTTGTTGAATTTGTTGATGTTTTTCAATGTTGAGGTTGTTGTTGAATTTGTTGGTGTTTTTCAATGTTGAGGTTGTTGTTGTTTTTCAATGTTGAGGTTGTTGAATTTGTTGGTGTTTTTCAATCTTGAGTTTGTTGTTGAATTTGTTGGTGTTTTTCAATGTTGAGGTTGTTGTTGAATTTGTTGGTGTTTTTCAATGTTGATTTTGTTGTTGTTTTTCAATGTTGAGGTTGTTGTTGAGTTTGTTGGTGTTTTTCAATATTGAGGTTGTTGATGAATTTGTTGGTGTTTTTCAATGTTGAGGTTGTTGTTGAATTTGTTGGTGTTTTTCAATGTTGAGGTTGTTGTTGTTTTTAAATGTCGAGGTTATTGTTGAATTTGTTGGTGTTTTTTCAATGTTGAGGTTGTTGTTGTTTTTCAATGTTGAGGTTGTTGTTGAATTTGATGGTGTTTTTCAATGTCGAGGTTGTTGTTGAATTTGTTGGTGTTTTTCAATGTTGAAGTTGTTGTTGAATTTGTTGGTGTTTTTCAATTTCGAGGTTGTTGTTGAATTTGTTGGTGGTTTTCAATGTTGAAGTTTTTGTTGAATTTGTTGGTGTTTTTCAATGTTGAGGTTGTTGTTGTTTTTCAATGCTGAGGTTGATGTTGAATTTGTTGGTGTTTTTCAATGTTGAGGTTCTTGTTGAATTTGTTGGTGTTTTTCAATGTTGCGGTTGTTGTTGTTTTTCAATGTTGAGGATGTTGTTGAATTTGTTGGTGTTTTTCAATGTTGAGGTTGTTGTTGTTTTTCAATGTTGAGGTTGTTGTTGAATTTGTTGGTGTTTTTCAATGTTGAAGTTGTTGTTGTTTTTCAATGTTGAGGTTGTTGTTGAATTTGTTGGTGTTTTTCAATGTTGAGGTTGTTGTTGAATTTGTTGGTGTTTTTCAATGTTGAGGTTGTTGTTGTTTTTCAATGTTGAGGTTGTTGAATTTGTTGGTGTTTTTCAATCTTGAGTTTGTTGTTGAATTTGTTGGTGTTTTTCAATGTTGAGGTTGTTGTTGAATTTGTTGGTGTTTTTCAATGTTGATTTTGTTGTTGTTTTTCAATGTTGAGGTTGTTGTTGAGTTTGTTGGTGTTTTTCAATATTGAGGTTGTTGATGAATTTGTTGGTGTTTTTCAATGTTGAGGTTGTTGTTGAATTTGTTGGTGTTTTTCAATGTTGAGGTTGTTGTTGTTTTTAAATGTCGAGGTTGTTGTTGAATTTGTTGGTGTTTTTTCAATGTTGAGGTTGTTGTTGTTTTTCAATGTTGAGGTTGTTGTTGAATTTGATGGTGTTTTTCAATGTCGAGGTTGTTGTTGAATTTGTTGGTGTTTTTCAATGTTGAAGTTGTTGTTGAATTTGTTGGTGTTTTTCAATTTCGAGGTTGTTGTTGAATTTGTTGGTGGTTTTCAATGTTGAAGTTTTTGTTGAATTTGTTGGTGTTTTTCAATGTTGAGGTTGTTGTTGTTTTTCAATGCTGAGGTTGATGTTGAATTTGTTGGTGTTTTTCAATGTTGAGGTTGTTGTTGAATTTGTTGGTGTTTTTCAATGTTGCGGTTGTTGTTGTTTTTCAATGTTGAGGATGTTGTTGAATTTGTTGGTGTTTTTCAATGTTGAGGTTGTTGTTGTTTTTCAATGTTGAGGTTGTTCTTTTTCAATGTTGAGGTTGTTGTTGAATTTGTTGGCGTTTTTAAATGTTGAGGTTGTTGTTGAATTTGTTGGTGTTTTCAATGTTGAGGTTGTTGTTGAATTTGTTGGTGTTTTTAAATGTTGAGGTTGTTGTTGAATTTGCTGGTGTTTTGCAATGTTGAGGTTGTTGTTGTTTTTCAATGTTGAGGTTGTTGTTGAATTTGTTGGTGTTTTTCAATGTTGAGGTTGTTGTTGTTTTTCAATGTTGAGGTTGTTGTTGTATTTGTTGGGGTTTTTCAATTTCGAGGTTGTTGTTGAATTTGTTGGTGTTTTTCAATGTTGAAGTTGTTGTTGAATTTGTTGGTGTTTTTCAATGTTGAGGTTGTTGTTGTTTTTCAATGTTGAGGTTGTTGTTGTTTTTCAATGCTGAGGTTGTTGTTGAATTTGTTGGTGTGTTTCAATGTTGAGGTTGTTGTTGAATTTGTTGGTGTTTTTCAATGTTGCGGTTGTTGTTGTTTTTCAATGTTGAGGATGTTGTTGAATTTGTTGGTGTTTTTCAATGTTGAGGTTGTTGTTGTTTTTCAATGTTGAGGTTGTTGTTGAATTTGTTGGTGTTTTTCAATGTTGAAGTTGTTGTTGAATTTGTTGTTGTTTTTCAATGTTGAGGTTGTTGCTGTTTTTCAATGTTGAGGTTGTTGTTGAATTTGTTGGTGTTTTTCAATGTCGGGGTTGTTGCTGAATTTGTTGGTGTTTTTCAATGTTGAATTTTTTGTTGAATTTGTTGGAGATTTTCAATGTTGAGGTTGTTCTTTTTCAATGTTGAGGTTGTTGTTGAATTTGTTGGCGTTTTTAAATGTTGAGGTTGTTGTTGAATTTGTTGGTGTTTTCAATGTTGAGGTTGTTGTTGAATTTGTTGGTGTTTTTAAATGTTGAGGTTGTTGTTGAATTTGCTGGTGTTTTGCAATGTTGAGGTTGTTGTTGTTTTTCAATGTTGAGGTTGTTGTTGAATTTGTTGGTGTTTTTCAATGTTGAGGTTGTTGTTGTTTTTCAATGTTGAGGTTGTTGTTGTATTTGTTGGGGTTTTTCAATTTCGAGGTTGTTGTTGAATTTGTTGGTGTTTTTCAATGTTGAAGTTGTTGTTGAATTTGTTGGTGTTTTTCAATGTTGAGGTTGTTGTTGTTTTTCAATGTTGAGGTTGTTGTTGTTTTTCAATGCTGAGGTTGTTGTTGAATTTGTTGGTGTGTTTCAATGTTGAGGTTGTTGTTGAATTTGTTGGTGTTTTTCAATGTTGAGGTTGTTGTTGTTTTTCAATGTTGAGGTTGTTGTTGAATTTGTTGGTGTTTTTCAATGTTTAGGTTGTTGTTGTTTTTCAATGTTGAGGTTGTTGTTGAATTTGTTGGTGTTTTTCAATGCTGAGGTTGTTGTTGAATTTGTTTGTGTTTTTCAATGTTGAGGTTGTTGTTGTTTTTCAATGTTGAGGTTGTTGTTGAATTTGTTGGTGTTTTTCAATGTTGAGTTTGTTGTTGTTTTTCAATGTTGAGGTTGTTGTTGAATTTGTTGGTGTTTTTCAATGTTGAGGTTGTTGTTGTTTTTCAATGTTGAGGTTGTTGTTGAATTTGTTGGTGTTTTTCAAAGTTGAGGTTGTTGTTGTTTTTCAATGTTGAGGTTGTTGTTGAATTTGTTGGTGCTTTTCATTGTTGAGGTTGTTGTTGAATTTGTTGGTGTTTTTCAATGTTGAGGTTGTGGTTGTTTTTCAATGTTGAGGTTGTTGTTGAATTTGTTGGTGTTTTTCAATGTTGAGGTTGTTCTTTTTCAATGTTGAGGTTGTTGTTGAATTTGTTGGCGTTTTTAAATTTGAGGTTGTTGTTGAATTTGTTGGTGTTTTTAAATGTTGAGGTTGTTGTTGAATTTGCTGGTGTTTTGCAATGTTGAGGTTGTTGTTGTTTTTCAATGTTGAGGTTGTTGTTGAATTTGTTGGTGTTTTTCAATGTTGAGGTTGTTGTTGTTTTTCAATGTTGAGGTTGTTGTTGTATTTGTTGGGGTTTTTCAATTTCGAGGTTGTTGTTGAATTTGTTGGTGTTTTTCAATGTTGAAGTTGTTGTTGAATTTGTTGGTGTTTTTCAATGTTGAGGTTGTTGTTGTTTTTCAATGTTGAGGTTGTTGTTGTTTTTCAATGCTGAGGTTGTTGTTGAATTTGTTGGTGTGTTTCAATGTTGAGGTTGTTGTTGAATTTGTTGGTGTTTTTCAATGTTGAGGTTGTTGTTGTTTTTCAATGCTGAGGTTGTTGTTGAATTTGTTCGTGTTTTTCAATGTTGAGGTTGTTGTTGAATTTGTTGGTGTTTATCAATGTTGAGGTTGTTGTTGTTTTTCAATGTTGAGGTTGTTGTTGAATTTGTTGGTGTTTTTCAATGTTGAGGTTGTTGTTGTTTTTCAATGTTGAGGATGTTGTTGAATTTGTTGGTGTTTTTCAATGTTGAAGTTGTTGTTGAATTTGTCGGTGTTTTTCAATGTTGAGGTTGTTGTTGAATTTGTTGGTGTTTTTCAATGTTGAGTTTGTTGTTGTTTTTCAATGTTGAGGTTGTTGTTGAATTTGTTGGTGTTTTTCAATGTTGAGGTTGTTGTTGTTTTTCAATGTTGAGGTTGTTGTTGAATTTGTTGGTGTTTTTCAATGTTGAGGTTGTTGTTGTTTTTCAATGTTGAGGTTGTTGTTGAATTTGTTGGTGTTTTTCAATGTTGAGGTTGTTGTTGTTTTTCAATGTTGAGGTTGTTGTTGAATTTGTTGATGTTTTTCAATGTTGAGGTTGTTGTTGAATTTGTTGGTGTTTTTCAATGTTGAGGTTGTTGTTGTTTTTCAATGTTGAGGTTGTTGAATTTGTTGGTGTTTTTCAATCTTGAGTTTGTTGTTGAATTTGTTGGTGTTTTTCAATGTTGAGGTTGTTGTTGAATTTGTTGGTGTTTTTCAATGTTGATTTTGTTGTTGTTTTTCAATGTTGAGGTTGTTGTTGAGTTTGTTGGTGTTTTTCAATGTTGAGGGTGTTGATGAATTTGTTGGTGTTTTTCAATGTTGAGGTTGTTGTTGAATTTGTTGGTGTTTTTCAATGTTGAGGTTGTTGTTGTTTTTAAATGTCGAGGTTGTTGTTGAATTTGTTGGTGTTTTTTCAATGTTGAGGTTGTTGTTGTTTTTCAATGTTGAGGTTGTTGTTGAATTTGATGGTGTTTTTCAATGTCGAGGTTGTTGTTGAATTTGTTGGTGTTTTTCAATGTTGAAGTTGTTGTTGAATTTGTTGGTGTTTTTCAATTTCGAGGTTGTTGTTGAATTTGTTGGTGGTTTTCAATGTTGAAGTTTTTGTTGAATTTGTTGGTGTTTTTCAATGTTGAGGTTGTTGTTGTTTTTCAATGCTGAGGTTGATGTTGAATTTGTTGGTGTTTTTCAATGTTGAGGTTGTTGTTGAATTTGTTGGTGTTTTTCAATGTTGCGGTTGTTGTTGTTTTTCAATGTTGAGGATGTTGTTGAATTTGTTGGTGTTTTTCAATGTTGAGTTTGTTGTTGTTTTTCAATGTTGAGGTTGTTGTTGAATTTGTTGGTGTTTTTCAATGTTGAAGTTGTTGTTGAATTTGTTGTTGTTTTTCAATGTTGAGGTTGTTGCTGTTTTTCAATGTTGAGGTTGTTGTTGAATTTGTTGGTGTTTTTCAATGTTGAGGTTGTTGTTGTTTTTAAATGTCGAGGTTGTTGTTGAATTTGTTGGTGTTTTTTCAATGTTGAGGTTGTTGTTGTTTTTCAATGTTGAGGTTGTTGTTGAATTTGATGGTGTTTTTCAATGTCGAGGTTGTTGTTGAATTTGTTGGTGTTTTTCAATGTTGAAGTTGTTGTTGAATTTGTTGGTGTTTTTCAATTTCGAGGTTGTTGTTGAATTTGTTGGTGGTTTTCAATGTTGAAGTTTTTGTTGAATTTGTTGGTGTTTTTCAATGTTGAGGTTGTTGTTGTTTTTCAATGCTGAGGTTGATGTTGAATTTGTTGTTGTTTTTCAATGTTGCGGTTGTTGTTGTTTTTCAATGTTGAGGATGTTGTTGAATTTGTTGGTGTTTTTCAATGTTGAGGTTGTTGTTGTCTTTCAATGTTGAGGTTGTTGTTGAATTTGTTGGTGTTTTTCAATGTTGAAGTTGTTGTTGAATTTGTTGTTGTTTTTCAATGTTGAGGTTGTTGCTGTTTTTCAATGTTGAGGTTGTTGTTGAATTTGTTGGTGTTTTTCAATGTCGGGGTTGTTGTTGAATTTGTTGGTGTTTTTCAATGTTGAATTTTTTGTTGAATTTGTTGGAGATTTTCAATGTTGAGGTTGTTCTTTTTCAATGTTGAGGTTGTTGTTGAATTTGTTGGCGTTTTTAAATTTGAGGTTGTTGTTGAATTTGTTGGTGTTTTCAATGTTGAGGTTGTTGTTGAATTTGTTGGTGTTTTTAAATGTTGAGGTTGTTGTTGAATTTGCTGGTGTTTTGCAATGTTGAGGTTGTTGTTGTTTTTCAATGTTGAGGTTGTTGTTGAATTTGTTGGTGTTTTTCAATGTTGAGGTTGTTGTTGTTTTTCAATGTTGAGGTTGTTGTTGTATTTGTTGGGGTTTTTCAATTTCGAGGTTGTTGTTGAATTTGTTGGTGTTTTTCAATGTTGAAGTTGTTGTTGAATTTGTTGGTGTTTTTCAATGTTGAGGTTGTTGTTGTTTTTCAATGTTGAGGTTGTTGTTGTTTTTCAATGCTGAGGTTGTTGTTGAATTTGTTGGTGTTTTTCAATGTTGAGGTTGTTGTTGAATTTGTTGGTGTTTTTCAATGTTGAGGTTGTTGTTGTTTTTCAATGCTGAGGTTGTTGTTGAATTTGTTGGTGTTTTTCAATGTTGAGGTTGTTGTTGAATTTGTTGGTGTTTATCAATGTTGAGGTTGTTGTTGTTTTTCAATGTTGAGGTTGTTGTTGAATTTGTTGGTGTTTTTCAATGTTGAGGTTGTTCTTTTTCAATGTTGAGGTTGTTGTTGAATTTGTTGGCGTTTTTAAATGTTGAGGTTGTTGTTGAATTTGTTGGTGTTTTCAATGTTGAGGTTGTTGTTGAATTTGTTGGTGTTTTTAAATGTTGAGGTTGTTGTTGAATTTGCTGGTGTTTTGCAATGTTGAGGTTGTTGTTGTTTTTCAATGTTGAGGTTGTTGTTGAATTTGTTGGTGTTTTTCAATGTTGAGGTTGTTGTTGTTTTTCAATGTTGAGGTTGTTGTTGTATTTGTTGGGGTTTTTCAATTTCGAGGTTGTTGTTGAATTTGTTGGTGTTTTTCAATGTTGAAGTTGTTGTTGAATTTGTTGGTGTTTTTCAATGTTGAGGTTGTTGTTGTTTTTCAATGTTGAGGTTGTTGTTGTTTTTCAATGCTGAGGTTGTTGTTGAATTTGTTGGTGTGTTTCAATGTTGAGGTTGTTGTTGAATTTGTTGGTGTTTTTCAATGTTGAGGTTGTTGTTGTTTTTCAATGTTGAGGTTGTTGTTGAATTTGTTGGTGTTTTTCAATGTTTAGGTTGTTGTTGTTTTTCAATGTTGAGGTTGTTGTTGAATTTGTTGGTGTTTTTCAATGCTGAGGTTGTTGTTGAATTTGTTTGTGTTTTTCAATGTTGAGGTTGTTGTTGTTTTTCAATGTTGAGGTTGTTGTTGAATTTGTTGGTGTTTTTCAATGTTGAGTTTGTTGTTGTTTTTCAATGTTGAGGTTGTTGTTGAATTTGTTGGTGTTTTTCAATGTTGAGGTTGTTGTTGTTTTTCAATGTTGAGGTTGTTGTTGAATTTGTTGGTGTTTTTCAAAGTTGAGGTTGTTGTTGTTTTTCAATGTTGAGGTTGTTGTTGAATTTGTTGGTGCTTTTCATTGTTGAGGTTGTTGTTGAATTTGTTGGTGTTTTTCAATGTTGAGGTTGTGGTTGTTTTTCAATGTTGAGGTTGTTGTTGAATTTGTTGGTGTTTTTCAATGTTGAGGTTGTTCTTTTTCAATGTTGAGGTTGTTGTTGAATTTGTTGGCGTTTTTAAATTTGAGGTTGTTGTTGAATTTGTTGGTGTTTTCAATGTTGAGGTTGTTGTTGAATTTGTTGGTGTTTTTAAATGTTGAGGTTGTTGTTGAATTTGCTGGTGTTTTGCAATGTTGAGGTTGTTGTTGTTTTTCAATGTTGAGGTTGTTGTTGAATTTGTTGGTGTTTTTCAATGTTGAGGTTGTTGTTGTTTTTCAATGTTGAGGTTGTTGTTGTATTTGTTGGTGTTTTTCAATTTCGAGGTTGTTGTTGAATTTGTTGGTGTTTTTCAATGTTGAAGTTGTTGTTGAATTTGTTGGTGTTTTTCAATGTTGAGGTTGTTGTTGTTTTTCAATGTTGAGGTTGTTGTTGTTTTTCAATGCTGAGGTTGTTGTTGAATTTGTTGGTGTGTTTCAATGTTGAGGTTGTTGTTGAATTTGTTGGTGTTTTTCAATGTTGAGGTTGTTGTTGTTTTTCAATGCTGAGGTTGTTGTTGAATTTGTTCGTGTTTTTCAATGTTGAGGTTGTTGTTGAATTTGTTGGTGTTTATCAATGTTGAGGTTGTTGTTGTTTTTCAATGTTGAGGTTGTTGTTGAATTTGTTGGTGTTTTTCAATGTTGAGGTTGTTGTTGTTTTTCAATGTTGAGGATGTTGTTGAATTTGTTGGTGTTTTTCAATGTTGAAGTTGTTGTTGAATTTGTCGGTGTTTTTCAATGTTGAGGTTGTTGTTGAATTTGTTGGTGTTTTTCAATGTTGAGTTTGTTGTTGTTTTTCAATGTTGAGGTTGTTGTTGAATTTGTTGGTGTTTTTCAATGTTGAGGTTGTTGTTGTTTTTCAATGTTGAGGTTGTTGTTGAATTTGTTGGTGTTTTTCAATGTTGAGGTTGTTGTTGTTTTTCAATGTTGAGGTTGTTGTTGAATTTGTTGGTGTTTTTCAATGTTGAGGTTGTTGTTGTTTTTCAATGTTGAGGTTGTTGTTGAATTTGTTGATGTTTTTCAATGTTGAGGTTGTTGTTGAATTTGTTGGTGTTTTTCAATGTTGAGGTTGTTGTTGTTTTTCAATGTTGAGGTTGTTGAATTTGTTGGTGTTTTTCAATCTTGAGTTTGTTGTTGAATTTGTTGGTGTTTTTCAATGTTGAGGTTGTTGTTGAATTTGTTGGTGTTTTTCAATGTTGATTTTGTTGTTGTTTTTCAATGTTGAGGTTGTTGTTGAGTTTGTTGGTGTTTTTCAATGTTGAGGGTGTTGATGAATTTGTTGGTGTTTTTCAATGTTGAGGTTGTTGTTGAATTTGTTGGTGTTTTTCAATGTTGAGGTTGTTGTTGTTTTTAAATGTCGAGGTTGTTGTTGAATTTGTTGGTGTTTTTTCAATGTTGAGGTTGTTGTTGTTTTTCAATGTTGAGGTTGTTGTTGAATTTGATGGTGTTTTTCAATGTCGAGGTTGTTGTTGAATTTGTTGGTGTTTTTCAATGTTGAAGTTGTTGTTGAATTTGTTGGTGTTTTTCAATTTCGAGGTTGTTGTTGAATTTGTTGGTGGTTTTCAATGTTGAAGTTTTTGTTGAATTTGTTGGTGTTTTTCAATGTTGAGGTTGTTGTTGTTTTTCAATGCTGAGGTTGATGTTGAATTTGTTGGTGTTTTTCAATGTTGAGGTTGTTGTTGAATTTGTTGGTGTTTTTCAATGTTGCGGTTGTTGTTGTTTTTCAATGTTGAGGATGTTGTTGAATTTGTTGGTGTTTTTCAATGTTGAGTTTGTTGTTGTTTTTCAATGTTGAGGTTGTTGTTGAATTTGTTGGTGTTTTTCAATGTTGAAGTTGTTGTTGAATTTGTTGTTGTTTTTCAATGTTGAGGTTGTTGCTGTTTTTCAATGTTGAGGTTGTTGTTGAATTTGTTGGTGTTTTTCAATGTTGAGGTTGTTGTTGTTTTTAAATGTCGAGGTTGTTGTTGAATTTGTTGGTGTTTTTTCAATGTTGAGGTTGTTGTTGTTTTTCAATGTTGAGGTTGTTGTTGAATTTGATGGTGTTTTTCAATGTCGAGGTTGTTGTTGAATTTGTTGGTGTTTTTCAATGTTGAAGTTGTTGTTGAATTTGTTGGTGTTTTTCAATTTCGAGGTTGTTGTTGAATTTGTTGGTGGTTTTCAATGTTGAAGTTTTTGTTGAATTTGTTGGTGTTTTTCAATGTTGAGGTTGTTGTTGTTTTTCAATGCTGAGGTTGATGTTGAATTTGTTGTTGTTTTTCAATGTTGCGGTTGTTGTTGTTTTTCAATGTTGAGGATGTTGTTGAATTTGTTGGTGTTTTTCAATGTTGAGGTTGTTGTTGTCTTTCAATGTTGAGGTTGTTGTTGAATTTGTTGGTGTTTTTCAATGTTGAAGTTGTTGTTGAATTTGTTGTTGTTTTTCAATGTTGAGGTTGTTGCTGTTTTTCAATGTTGAGGTTGTTGTTGAATTTGTTGGTGTTTTTCAATGTCGGGGTTGTTGTTGAATTTGTTGGTGTTTTTCAATGTTGAATTTTTTGTTGAATTTGTTGGAGATTTTCAATGTTGAGGTTGTTCTTTTTCAATGTTGAGGTTGTTGTTGAATTTGTTGTCGTTTTTAAATTTGAGGTTGTTGTTGAATTTGTTGGTGTTTTCAATGTTGAGGTTGTTGTTGAATTTGTTGGTGTTTTTAAATGTTGAGGTTGTTGTTGAATTTGCTGGTGTTTTGCAATGTTGAGGTTGTTGTTGTTTTTCAATGTTGAGGTTGTTGTTGAATTTGTTGGTGTTTTTCAATGTTGAGGTTGTTGTTGTTTTTCAATGTTGAGGTTGTTGTTGTATTTGTTGGGGTTTTTCAATTTCGAGGTTGTTGTTGAATTTGTTGGTGTTTTTCAATGTTGAAGTTGTTGTTGAATTTGTTGGTGTTTTTCAATGTTGAGGTTGTTGTTGTTTTTCAATGTTGAGGTTGTTGTTGTTTTTCAATGCTGAGGTTGTTGTTGAATTTGTTGGTGTTTTTCAATGTTGAGGTTGTTGTTGAATTTGTTGGTGTTTTTCAATGTTGAGGTTGTTGTTGTTTTTCAATGCTGAGGTTGTTGTTGAATTTGTTGGTGTTTTTCAATGTTGAGGTTGTTGTTGAATTTGTTGGTGTTTATCAATGTTGAGGTTGTTGTTGTTTTTCAATGTTGAGGTTGTTGTTGAATTTGTTGGTGTTTTTCAATGTTGAGGTTGTTGTTGTTTTTCAATGTTGAGGATGTTGTTGAATTTGTTGGTGTTTTTCAATGTTGAAGTTGTTGTTGAATTTGTCGGTGTTTTTCAATGTTGAGGTTGTTGTTGAATTTGTTGGTGTTTTTCAATGTTGAGTTTGTTGTTGTTTTTCAATGTTGAGGTTGTTGTTGAATTAGTTGGTGTTTTTCAATGTTGAGGTTGTTGTTGTTTTTCAATGTTGAGGTTGTTGTTGAATTTGTTGGTGTTTTTCAATGTTGAGGTTGTTGTTGTTTTTCAATGTTGAGGTTGTTGTTGAATTTGTTGGTGTTTTTCAATGTTGAGGTTGTTGTTGTTTTTCAATGTTGAGGTTGTTGTTGAATTTGTTGGTGTTTTTCAATGTTGAGGTTGTTGTTGAATTTGTTGGTGTTTTTCAATGTTGAGGTTGTTGTTGTTTTTCAATGTTGAGGTTGTTGAATTTGTTGGTGTTTTTCAATCTTGAGTTTGTTGTTGAATTTGTTGGTGTTTTTCAATGTTGAGGTTGTTGTTGAATTTGTTGGTGTTTTTCAATGTTGATTTTGTTGTTGTTTTTCAATGTTGAGGTTGTTGTTGAGTTTGTTGGTGTTTTTCAATATTGAGGTTGTTGATGAATTTGTTGGTGTTTTTCAATGTTGAGGTTGTTGTTGAATTTGTTGGTGTTTTTCAATGTTGAGGTTGTTGTTGTTTTTAAATGTCGAGGTTGTTGTTGAACTTGTTGGTGTTTTTTCAATGTTGAGGTTGTTGTTGTTTTTCAATGTTGAGGTTGTTGTTGAATTTGATGGTGTTTTTCAATGTCGAGGTTGTTGTTGAATTTGTTGGTGTTTTTCAATGCTGAAGTTGTTGTTGAATTTGTTGGTGTTTTTCAATTTCGAGGTTGTTGTTGAATTTGTTGGTGGTTTTCAATGTTGAAGTTTTTGTTGAATTTGTTGGTGTTTTTCAATGTTGAGGTTGTTGTTGTTTTTCAATGCTGAGGTTGATGTTGAATTTGTTGGTGTTTTTCAATGTTGAGGTTCTTGTTGAATTTGTTGGTGTTTTTCAATGTTGCGGTTGTTGTTGTTTTTCAATGTTGAGGATGTTGTTGAATTTGTTGGTGTTTTTCAATGTTGAGGTTGTTGTTGTTTTTCAATGTTGAGGTTGTTGTTGAATTTGTTGGTGTTTTTCAATGTTGAAGTTGTTGTTGAATTTGTTGTTGTTTTTCAATGTTGAGGTTGTTGCTGTTTTTCAATGTTGAGGTTGTTGTTGAATTTGTTGGTGTTTTTCAATGTCGGGGTTGTTGCTGAATTTGTTGGTGTTTTTCAATGTTGAATTTTTTGTTGAATTTGTTGGAGATTTTCAATGTTGAGGTTGTTCTTTTTCAATGTTGAGGTTGTTGTTGAATTTGTTGGCGTTTTTAAATGTTGAGGTTGTTGTTGAATTTGTTGGTGTTTTCAAAGTTGAGGTTGTTGTTGAATTTGTTGGTGTTTTTAAATGTTGAGGTTGTTGTTGAATTTGCTGGTGTTTTGCAATGTTGAGGTTGTTGTTGTTTTTCAATGTTGAGGTTGTTGTTGAATTTGTTGGTGTTTTTCAATGTTGAGGTTGTTGTTGTTTTTCAATGTTGAGGTTGTTGTTGTATTTGTTGGGGTTTTTCAATTTCGAGGTTGTTGTTGAATTTGTTGGTGTTTTTCAATGTTGAAGTTGTTGTTGAATTTGTTGGTGTTTTTCAATGTTGAGGTTGTTGTTGTTTTTCAATGTTGAGGTTGTTGTTGTTTTTCAATGCTGAGGTTGTTGTTGAATTTGTTGGTGTGTTTCAATGTTGAGGTTGTTGTTGAATTTGCTGGTGTTTTTCAATGTTGAGGTTGTTGTTGTTTTTCAATGTTGAGGTTCTTGTTGAATTTGTTGGTGTTTTTCAATGTTTAGGTTGTTGTTGTTTTTCAATGTTGAGGTTGTTGTTGAATTTGTTGGTGTTTTTCAATGCTGAGGTTGTTGTTGAATTTGTTTGTGTTTTTCAATGTTGAGGTTGTTGTTGTTTTTCAATGTTGAGGTTGTTGTTGAATTTGTTGGTGTTTTTCAATGTTGAGTTTGTTGTTGTTTTTCAATGTTGAGGTTGTTGTTGAATTTGTTGGTGTTTTTCAATGTTGAGGTTGTTGTTGTTTTTCAATGTTGAGGTTGTTGTTGAATTTGTTGGTGTTTTTCAAAGTTGAGGTTGTTGTTGTTTTTCAATGTTGAGGTTGTTGTTGAATTTGTTGGTGCTTTTCATTGTTGAGGTTGTTGTTGAATTTGTTGGTGTTTTTCAATGTTGAGGTTGTTGTTGTTTTTCAATGTTGAGGTTGTTGTTGAATTTGTTGGTGTTTTTCAATGTTGAGGTTGTTCTTTTTCAATGTTGAGGTTGTTGTTGAATTTGTTGGCGTTTTTAAATTTGAGGTTGTTGTTGAATTTGTTGGTGTTTTCAATGTTGAGGTTGTTGTTGAATTTGTTGGTGTTTTTAAATGTTGAGGTTGTTGTTGAATTTGCTGGTGTTTTGCAATGTTGAGGTTGTTGTTGTTTTTCAATGTTGAGGTTGTTGTTGAATTTGTTGGTGTTTTTCAATGTTGAGGTTGTTGTTGTTTTTCAATGTTGAGGTTGTTGTTGAATTTGTTCGTGTTTTTCAATGTTGAGGTTGTTGTTGAATTTGTTGGTGTTTATCAGTGTTGAGGTTGTTGTTGTTTTTCAATGTTGAGGTTGTTGTTGAATTTGTTGGTGTTTTTCAATGTTGAGGTTGTTGTTGTTTTTCAATGCTGAGGTTGTTGTTGAATTTGTTGGTGTTTTTCAATGTTGAGGTTGTTGTTGAATTTGTTGGTGTTTATCAATGTTGAGGTTGTTGTTGTTTTTCAATGTTGAGGTTGTTGTTGAATTTGTTGGTGTTTTTCAATGTTGAGGTTGTTGTTGTTTTTCAATGTTGAGGATGTTGTTGAATTTGTTGGTGTTTTTCAATGTTGAAGTTGTTGTTGAATTTGTCGGTGTTTTTCAATGTTGAGGTTGTTGTTGAATTTGTTGGTGTTTTTCAATGTTGAGTTTGTTGTTGTTTTTCAATGTTGAGGTTGTTGTTGAATTTGTTGGTGTTTTTCAATGTTGAGGTTGTTGTTGTTTTTCAATGTTGAGGTTGTTGTTGAATTTGTTGGTGTTTTTCAATGTTGAGGTTGTTGTTGTTTTTCAATGTTGAGGTTGTTGTTGAATTTGTTGGTGTTTTTCAATGTTGAGGTTGTTGTTGTTTTTCAATGTTGAGGTTGTTGTTGAATTTGTTGGTGTTTTTCAATGTTGAGGTTGTTGTTGAATTTGTTGGTGTTTTTCAATGTTGAGGTTGTTGTTGTTTTTCAATGTTGAGGTTGTTGAATTTGTTGGTGTTTTTCAATCTTGAGTTTGTTGTTGAATTTGTTGGTGTTTTTCAATGTTGAGGTTGTTGTTGAATTTGTTGGTGTTTTTCAATGTTGATTTTGTTGTTGTTTTTCAATGTTGAGGTTGTTGTTGAGTTTGTTGGTGTTTTTCAATATTGAGGTTGTTGATGAATTTGTTGGTGTTTTTCAATGTTGAGGTTGTTGTTGAATTTGTTGGTGTTTTTCAATGTTGAGGTTGTTGTTGTTTTTAAATGTCGAGGTTGTTGTTGAACTTGTTGGTGTTTTTTCAATGTTGAGGTTGTTGTTGTTTTTCAATGTTGAGGTTGTTGTTGAATTTGATGGTGTTTTTCAATGTCGAGGTTGTTGTTGAATTTGTTGGTGTTTTTCAATGTTGAAGTTGTTGTTGAATTTGTTGGTGTTTTTCAATTTCGAGGTTGTTGTTGAATTTGTTGGTGGTTTTCAATGTTGAAGTTTTTGTTGAATTTGTTGGTGTTTTTCAATGTTGAGGTTGTTGTTGTTTTTCAATGCTGAGGTTGATGTTGAATTTGTTGGTGTTTTTCAATGTTGAGGTTCTTGTTGAATTTGTTGGTGTTTTTCAATGTTGCGGTTGTTGTTGTTTTTCAATGTTGAGGATGTTGTTGAATTTGTTGGTGTTTTTCAATGTTGAGGTTGTTGTTGTTTTTCAATGTTGAGGTTGTTGTTGAATTTGTTGGTGTTTTTCAATGTTGAAGTTGTTGTTGAATTTGTTGTTGTTTTTCAATGTTGAGGTTGTTGCTGTTTTTCAATGTTGAGGTTGTTGTTGAATTTGTTGGTGTTTTTCAATGTCGGGGTTGTTGCTGAATTTGTTGGTGTTTTTCAATGTTGAATTTTTTGTTGAATTTGTTGGAGATTTTCAATGTTGAGGTTGTTCTTTTTCAATGTTGAGGTTGTTGTTGAATTTGTTGGCGTTTTTAAATGTTGAGGTTGTTGTTGAATTTGTTGGTGTTTTCAAAGTTGAGGTTGTTGTTGAATTTGTTGGTGTTTTTAAATGTTGAGGTTGTTGTTGAATTTGCTGGTGTTTTGCCATGTTGAGGTTGTTGTTGTTTTTCAATGTTGAGGTTGTTGTTGAATTTGTTGGTGTTTTTCAATGTTGAGGTTGTTGTTGTTTTTCAATGTTGAGGTTGTTGTTGTATTTGTTGGGGTTTTTCAATTTCGAGGTTGTTGTTGAATTTGTTGGTGTTTTTCAATGTTGAAGTTGTTGTTGAATTTGTTGGTGTTTTTCAATGTTGAGGTTGTTGTTGTTTTTCAATGTTGAGGTTGTTGTTGTTTTTCAATGCTGAGGTTGTTGTTGAATTTGTTGGTGTGTTTCAATGTTGAGGTTGTTGTTGAATTTGCTGGTGTTTTTCAATGTTGAGGTTGTTGTTGTTTTTCAATGTTGAGGTTCTTGTTGAATTTGTTGGTGTTTTTCAATGTTTAGGTTGTTGTTGTTTTTCAATGTTGAGGTTGTTGTTGAATTTGTTGGTGTTTTTCAATGCTGAGGTTGTTGTTGAATTTGTTTGTGTTTTTCAATGTTGAGGTTGTTGTTGTTTTTCAATGTTGAGGTTGTTGTTGAATTTGTTGGTGTTTTTCAATGTTGAGTTTGTTGTTGTTTTTCAATGTTGAGGTTGTTGTTGAATTTGTTGGTGTTTTTCAATGTTGAGGTTGTTGTTGTTTTTCAATGTTGAGGTTGTTGTTGAATTTGTTGGTGTTTTTCAAAGTTGAGGTTGTTGTTGTTTTTCAATGTTGAGGTTGTTGTTGAATTTGTTGGTGCTTTTCATTGTTGAGGTTGTTGTTGAATTTGTTGGTGTTTTTCAATGTTGAGGTTGTTCTTTTTCAATGTTGAGGTTGTTGTTGAATTTGTTGGCGTTTTTAAATTTGAGGTTGTTGTTGAATTTGTTGGTGTTTTCAATGTTGAGGTTGTTGTTGAATTTGTTGGTGTTTTTAAATGTTGAGGTTGTTGTTGAATTTGCTGGTGTTTTGCAATGTTGAGGTTGTTGTTGTTTTTCAATGTTGAGGTTGTTGTTGAATTTGTTGGTGTTTTTCAATGTTGAGGTTGTTGTTGTTTTTCAATGTTGAGGTTGTTGTTGTATTTGTTGGGGTTTTTCAATTTCGAGGTTGTTGTTGAATTTGTTGGTGTTTTTCAATGTTGAAGTTGTTGTTGAATTTGTTGGTGTTTTTCAATGTTGAGGTTGTTGTTGTTTTTCAATGTGGAGGTTGTTGTTGTTTTTCAATGCTGAGGTTGTTGTTGAATTTGTTGGTGTGTTTCAATGTTGAGGTTGTTGTTGAATTTGTTGGTGTTTTTCAATGTTGAGGTTGTTGTTGTTTTTCAATGCTGAGGTTGTTGTTGAATTTGTTCGTGTTTTTCAATGTTGAGGTTGTTGTTGAATTTGTTGGTGTTTATCAATGTTGAGGTTGTTGTTGTTTTTCAATGTTGAGGTTGTTGTTGAATTTGTTGGTGTTTTTCAATGTTGAGGTTGTTGTTGTTTTTCAATGTTGAGGATGTTGTTGAATTTGTTGGTGTTTTTCAATGTTGAAGTTGTTGTTGAATTTGTCGGTGTTTTTCAATGTTGAGGTTGTTGTTGAATTTGTTGGTGTTTTTCAATGTTGAGTTTGTTGTTGTTTTTCAATGTTGAGGTTGTTGTTGAATTTGTTGGTGTTTTTCAATGTTGAGGTTGTTGTTGTTTTTCAATGTTGAGGTTGTTGTTGAATTTGTTGGTGTTTTTCAATGTTGAGGTTGTTGTTGTTTTTCAATGTTGAGGTTGTTGTTGAATTTGTTGGTGTTTTTCAATGTTGAGGTTGTTGTTGTTTTTCAATGTTGAGGTTGTTGTTGAATTTGTTGGTGTTTTTCAATGTTGAGGTTGTTGTTGAATTTGTTGGTGTTTTTCAATGTTGAGGTTGTTGTTGTTTTTCAATGTTGAGGTTGTTGAATTTGTTGGTGTTTTTCAATCTTGAGTTTGTTGTTGAATTTGTTGGTGTTTTTCAATGTTGAGGTTGTTGTTGAATTTGTTGGTGTTTTTCAATGTTGATTTTGTTGTTGTTTTTCAATGTTGAAGTTGCTGTTGAGTTTGTTGGTGTTTTTCAATGTTGAGGTTGTTGATGAATTTGTTGGTGTTTTTCAATGTTGAGGTTGTTGTTGAATTTGTTGGTGTTTTTCAATGTTGAGGTTGTTGTTGTTTTTAAATGTCGAGGTTGTTGTTGAATTTGTTGGTGTTTTTTCAAAGTTGAGGTTGTTGTTGTTTTTCAATGTTGAGGTTGTTGTTGAATTTGATGGTGTTTTTCAATGTCGAGGTTGTTGTTGAATTTGTTGGTGTTTTTCAATGTTGAAGTTGTTGTTGAATTTGTTGGTGTTTTTCAATTTCGAGGTTGTTGTTGAATTTGTTGGTGGTTTTCAATGTTGAAGTTTTTGTTGAATTTGTTGGTGTTTTTCAATGTTGAGGTTGTTGTTGTTTTTCAATGCTGAGGTTGATGTTGAAATTGTTGGTGTTTTTCAATGTTGAGGTTGTTGTTGAATTTGTTGGTGTTTTTCAATGTTGCGGTTGTTGTTGTTTTTCAATGTTGAGGATGTTGTTGAATTTGTTGGTGTTTTTCAATGTTGAGGTTGTTGTTGTCTTTCAATGTTGAGGTTGTTGTTGAATTTGTTGGTGTTTTTCAATGTTGAAGTTGTTGTTGAATTTGTTGTTGTTTTTCAATGTTGAGGTTGTTGCTGTTTTTCAATGTTGAGGTTGTTGTTGAATTTGTTGGTGTTTTTCAAAGTCGGGGTTGTTGTTGAATTTGTTGGTGTTTTTCAATGTTGAATTTTTTGTTGAATTTGTTGGAGATTTTCAATGTTGAGGTTGTTCTTTTTCAATGTTGAGGTTGTTGTTGAATTTGTTGGCGTTTTTAAATTTGAGGTTGTTGTTGAATTTTGTTGGTGTTTTCAATGTTGAGGTTGTTGTTGAATTTGTTGGTGTTTTTAAATGTTGAGGTTGTTGTTGAATTTGCTGGTGTTTTTGCAATGTTGAGGTTGTTGTTCTTTTTCAATGTTGAGGTTGTTGTTGAATTTGTTGGTGTTTTTCAATGTTGAGGTTGTTGTTGTTTTTCAATGTTGAGGTTGTTGTTGTATTTGTTGGGGTTTTTCAATTTCGAGGTTGTTGTTGAATTTGTTGGTGTTTTTCAATGTTGAAGTTGTTGTTGAATTTGTTGGTGTTTTTCAATGTTGAGGTTGTTGTTGTTTTTCAATGTTGAGGTTGTTGTTGTTTTTCAATGCTGAGGTTGTTGTTGAATTTGTTGGTGTGTTTCAATGTTGAGGTTGTTGTTGAATTTGTTGGTGTTTTTCAATGTTGAGGTTGTTTGTTGTTTTTTCAATGCTGAGGTTGTTGTTGAATTTGTTGGTGTTTTTCAATGTTAAGGTTGTTGTTGAATTTGTTGGTGTTTATCAATGTTGAGGTTGTTGTTGTTTTTCAATGTTGAGGTTGTTGTTGAATTTGTTGGTGTTTTTCAATGTTTGAGGTTGTTGTTGTTTTTCAATGTTGAGGATGTTGTTGAATTTGTTGGTGTTTTTCAATGTTGAAGTTGTTGTTGAATTTGTCGGTGTTTTTCAATGTTGAGGTTGTTGTTGAATTTGTTGGTGTTTTTCAATGTTGAGTTTGTTGTTGTTTTTCAATGTTGAGGTTGTTGTTGAATTTGTTGGTGGTTTTTCAATGTTGAGGTTGTTGTTGTTTTTCAATGTTGAGGTTGTTGTTGAATTTGTTGGTGTTTTTCAATGTTGAGGTTGTTGTTGTTTTTCAATGTTGAGGTTGTTGTTGAATTTGTTGGTGTTTTTCAATGTTGAGGTTGTTGTTGTTTTTTCAATGTTGAGGTTGTTGTTGAATTTGTTGGTGTTTTTCAATGTTGAGGTTGTTGTTGAATTTGTTGGTGTTTTTCAATGTTGAGGTTGTTGTTGTTTTTCAATGTTGAGGTTGTTGAATTTGTTGGTGTTTTTCAATCTTGAGTTTGTTGTTGAATTTGTTGGTGTTTTTCAATGTTGAGGTTGTTGTTGAATTTGTTGGTGTTTTTCAATGTTGATTTTGTTGTTGTTTTTCAATGTTGAGGTTGTTGTTGAGTTTGTTGGTTTTTTTCAATATTGAGGTTGTTGATGAATTTGTTGGTGTTTTTCAATGTTGAGGTTGTTGTTGAATTTGTTGGTGTTTTTCAATGTTGAGGTTGTTGTTGAATTTGTTGGTGTTTTTCAATGTTGAGGTTGTTGTTGTTTTTCAATGTTGAGGTTGTTGTTGAATTTGTTGGTGTTTTTCAATGTTGAGGTTGTTGTTGGAATTTGTTGGTGTTTTTCAATGTTGAGGTTGTTGTTGTTTTTCAATGTTGAGGTTGTTGAATTTGTTGGTGTTTTTCAATCTTGAGTTTGTTGTTGAATTTGTTGGTGTTTTTCAATGTTGAGGTTGTTGTTGAATTTGTTGGTGTTTTTTCAATGTTGATTTTGTTGTTGTTTTTCAATGTTGAGGTTGCTGTTGAGTTTGTTGGTGTTTTTCAATGTTGAGGTTGTTGATGAATTTGTTGGTGTTTTTCAATGTTGAGGTTGTTGTTGAATTTGTTGGTATTTTTCAATGTTGAGGTTGTTGTTGTTTTTAAATGTCGAGGTTGTTGTTGAATTTGTTGGTGTTTTTTCAATGTTGAGGTTGTTGTTGTTTTTCAATGTTGAGGTTGTTGTTGAATTTGATGGTGTTTTTCAATGTCGAGGTTGTTGTTGAATTTGTTGGTGTTTTTCAATGTTGAAGTTGTTGTTGAATTTGTTGGTGTTTTTCAATTTCGAGGTTGTTGTTGAATTTGTTGGTGGTTTTCAATG